>JAOXJJ010012153.1:0-30600 GCA_025769935.1 Phoenix roebelenii | reverse complement strand
TAGTATGAAACATAAAATTTTTCTCTAGCCAATATTGATGATTGGACATAGCTAGCTAATTGGACCAACAAATAGAAAAATAATTGCTGACCTTAATTATTGAAAGAAAAGAATGAAAAATAATTGGAGACTATGATGGAGATATCAGCAGCTTTATGAGCATCCATGGGATCCTTCTTGCTGCTTGCTGATGCACTAAGATACCGTTCTTTTAAGTCTTCTCTGCCTTTAAACTATGAAACCATGTTTATGGAACCGCATGGAAGCAGCAGTTTCCTCTTCCTTTTAAGTTTGTAATTTTCTTTATTTGCTCCTTCACTTATTCGACGTAAATTATCTTATTGTACATCCTTCTCCTCCTCCATATTTGAATAATTTGGTGACTAATGGTGGTCTAGAGGAGGAGGAGGAGGAGGAGGAGAAAATATGAAAGCTTACTTAGTAAAAAGAAATTAAATAATTTAACTCATAAAAATCATCTACTTCAAAAATGAAGTGAACTCAGGCCCTCAATCAGAATTCTGTCTCCCACAATTGATCAGCTGCAATCAAAATAATAACAAAAACCTACAACACGTTCCGGCTTCCAATTTCCTCTCAAACAAAACAAAAACCATGTCCCTGCCTTCAGCTGTTCGAGGGAAGCCATTCAAGAGTCTGTCCCGCAAACATAGGTACTATTTCACCGGATGCGTATGTATAGGATTCTGGCACTCGCCATGCACTCTGCCGCAATACAATCTTTGATGCGTTTCTTGGAAGACCATAGAAATCTGGGCCATTGAAGCTTGTAAATGCCTCTAGTTTGTCAAGTGCACCAGCCTAATCAAAATAACACCCAAAAAAATGTTCATCAAACAGATTTTATAAGATTAACTTTGCAAGACAAAAATGTCTAAGAAATTGTATCGATTCTGCTGATGATCTTTATCATCAACAGCATAGTTGCCAAGCTATGCCATCAATATCAGTAAAACTATTCAACCTTTAATGTATCTATACACTAAAAAGAACTAGAGACTGCATAGTAATTATCTTCATTATCTTTAATATTATGTATATAAGGATGAGAAAATAAATAAAAGTTGTAAAGAATCCAAACTAGGTAGATGAAGAGGAGACTTGTTTATAAATGGCTTTGTAAGGCATTACAAGGTCCATATCGTTGAACTCTGCGGGATTACAGGAGCTTTCTAAACATGAATCATCAGTGAAACAATAACTCACAAATCTGAGACCAGAAAGATGGCAAGGCTTCCAATGTCTAGTTGTCTGTAATAGCATTTTGACCATGCTCGAGCCATATGCCATCAAACGAGAATGTATTTCAAAGTTTCATCAAACAAAAAGTTTTGATACCTCTTCAAATACTTTGGCATAAAGTGACAGTGCAACAGGAGCATTGTATATGCCTGCACATCCACAGGCACATTCTTTTCTTCGTCTCTCATGGGGAGCACTGTCGGTCCCCAGAAAATATCGTATCCTTCCACTTGTAACAGCTGACACTATAGCTTGTCCTACAAAAAAAAATTATAATATGTAAGCATTAAACTGAAATTTTTGAAAATATTGAAAAAGGTAGGAAAGATAAGTTAATTTCCTTGAAATTGCCAGAGAAATATAATAACATAAATTGTTTCATTCTCGCATTTCTTCATTGCAAAAGTTCAATAATGTTTACATTAGCAGTAATCACACACATTTAGACGAAAGCACGATAAAATAATGTCGAATTTCAGACTCCCATACCTATTTAAAATATCTATTTATTTTAGTCAAATTTATTCATAATATAACCTGAATCTATATCATCACAAATGGAAAAGAAAAAAAAACACAGATTTTGGACCATGGGATTCACATGACAGCAACAGCATTTTTTAAGATTTTCATACAAGTTCAGAAAAATAGGTTTGTGATCATAAAAAATATTCTAGATGTCACTCTTATATTTTTTAAAATATTTTTCTCCAGCCGGGGAAGGGGTGGCGGTGGGGGCATGGGGGCGTTTGCACTTTGGAGATGAATAGAAAATTTTGGTAATAATCATTGTATTAGATCTTAGCAATAAGTTCTTGAAGTCCTTGCATACATATTAGAAACAAGAAAGACTGGATTAGCAAAGGGAACAATTGAACATACTATGAGTCTCTCTTTTCAATACTGGAAGGCAGTAATTGTGAGGCTGCAATCCACCTTGAAACAAAGAATTTCTATTGAGAACAAGATGCTGTGGTGTCACAGTTGCAGCAACTTGGCCTAAAGAATTACAATGTGTTAGTAAGAAACGGAGCCCTCAAAAGAAACAAAGAAAATGGAAAACGAAATTCTGTAACAAAAGATACCTTCACTGCATGATTCAATAAATCTGACTGCATCCATAGTAGTAATATGTTCCATTACAACTTTGAGTCGTGGAAGCTTCTGGACCAGTGGTTCTAAAATTGTTTCAATAAACACTTTTTCTCGGTCAAATGTGTCAACATTTGGATCTGTAGCTTCCCCATGAACCTGTAAAATGAGTTCACAAAGATAAAGCAGTTTCATTAGTACACTGCAGATGGTAACAAAGTAACTGATCAGAAGGAAAGAGACTTTGAAGTGCAGTAAGGACTCTAAAGATAAGAAATATAAAAATGTCCACTTGGAAACTGGATAAATGAAACCTTTATGGCAGAGCTTCATCAAACCCAACAAACAATTCTGGTAGGTAAAGATATATATGAAATGACAAAAGCAGGAATTAGTTCTCTGAGGTAAAATAATAATTCCAAGGGGCACTAATGATGAAGAAAAAAAGATCAGTCTTTCAACTTCTGCATACTCTAATAATTCAAGATGCAAGTTATTCAAAAAATAAGTTTTATCTGACACTTATAATACAACCAGAAGTTTCGTTAGTACATATCAACCAGAAGTTTTAATTATAAACTCTCGGAGCCAAATTTGATGATTTTTTAAAAGTTTGGTTCTGTTGTACATGGCTTAGAAACTGCAAATGCAACCTGGTTCTCGTTCACAAATCAAAATGAAGGCATATCTCTGAATTTAGCACATAAAGTTCATCATCTCTTGGTGACATCTCAATTTAGTAAAAGTTAGTCCCTGCTAAAAATTGCAATACTCTCACAAATGTTACAAAGTCTCTAATAGATAAATTGCACTGAATTCAGACGGATCTAAGATTTCCTAGAATTTTGCTGCAAATGCTCAAAACAATAACAGAAACAGGGGAAATTAAAATTCCAGCATCTATCCAAACAAAAAAAAAAATGCAATAAATGATTTTACATATATATGATGAGATTTAAGAAAATATTTGGCAAGATTTTGAAATATGAGTATCAAGTTTTTAAGTGCAACTTATCCAAGCATCACCTTCCATATTATATTTCTTGTGGTTTTCAACTCAAATTGAAATAGATCGGGCCATCTTGATATGTCCTCAATTGCAGCACAAAATGATAATACATGCATGTTTTTTATATGTTAAGTATTATGAGCTTGAATTAAATGACTTTGTTTGAAAAGGGGTAATGTCAAACAGTTCCAGTCAAAGTTGGATCACATATACTGAAATAGAGCAGGGTATAGCTGTTTCATTTTCTTAAATTTTTTTTTATACTATTCGTGAACCCATTTTATTTGGTTCTGAAACATTTCGTTCCGGTATTGATAAAAGCATGCCTTGGAACCACATTTACAATAAGCTTGTTTTTCAGCTACACATTTTGTATTAAGGTTTTCAACATGCATTAATTCTTTCTGCATGACCCCCAGAATTGGCGTCTGTATGTCTGGATTTTACCTACCAGCAAAGGCATACTTTGCTCTACCATCTCCTCAAGGACAGGTAAACATTTCCCAAAGACATCTGTAACGCCATCTTGTGAATTGGTTGTTGCTCCAGCAGGGTACAGTTTTACAGCAAAAACCACTCCACTCCTTCCTAAAAATTGACATCAACATTGTCAAAAAGATGATACAAAAACTAACATAGCAAGATGGCATAACAAAGTTGAAAGCAGAAAAACAAACCGATCCATCCTCGTTGGATAAGATTAGGAAGATTAAAAGATGCTAATTACAAAATTTACTGTATGTCACCATTACAAACCAGGTTACTGATTTGATTCAAAGATGCTGATTCTTCAAGGGGGGGAAATCTCAAAGATGCTAACCAAGATTAAATATGCTGCTCCATACTCTAGGCACGCAAAGGATCGTCAACATATAATTGTAGCAGTATCAAGTTCATGCAAAGGATAGAGCCATATTATCCACAGAACACTCATGGTGGTATAAATGTTGTTCAATCTAGTTCATTTTTCTTCTAGGGTTTTCGAAAACAAATACAGAAATCATACAAAAAGGGTATTGTTAATTGGACTCACTGGCAAGCTTGATCTCCTCCGGGCTCGTGTTATCAGTCAGGTAGAGAGTCATCAACGGATCGAAGCCACTGTTTGGGGGCAACGCCTTCAGTATAGATTCCCGGTAAGCCACAGCGGCGGCCGTGGTAGTGATAGGAGGCTTCAAATTGGGCATCACAATTGCCCTTCCAAAATGGCCCGCACTGCACTCAATACAAACTGGTTCTTTAGGCGAAGAATAAGCATTACAGCTCCAGAGATTATTAATAAAATCAAGGAGGAGAAAATAGAAAGCCGAACCTATGAGGCACGACGGCTTGTAGGAGGTCGCCATCGCGAAGGTGGAGGTGCCAATCGTCGGGCCTCGTCAGAGTAAGCTCCATCATCACTTCCTTTGATGTCAGTGGACAGGGTTTCCACGCAGCCGGGCGGAAGGGAAGGAGGTTTGGTTGGCGAGAGAGGGTCACGGAGGGGCCCGGTAGGCCTGTGAGGAATTGGATCGAACAGTAAGCGAGCATTGAACGGGCGATCGAGCTACAGAGAAGAAGGGATGGGAAGATCGGAGAGGAGAATCTAGGGTCGGAGTCGACTCTACTTCGGTTTTCAGACGGATGAATTCGGACCGGGTTAGAACGGGTTCGGGTTGCATCTTTTGCACAAAGGAACAATCGGTCTTCTTTTGCGACTTGGTTGGTGCTCTGCACAGCTTTCAAAGCACTCCAAAATTAGATTGAATATATGTTTTAGTATATTCATACTCATATTTATTTTATTTAACAAATATAGATATAAATATAAATATTAGTTAGAAATAAAACTTTATATCTATATATATTTTAAACAAAAATCAGATATCAAAAATATAAATACAAATACATATATAAATCGGATAATTAAATTTTATGACTATAGAATTAAAGATATTCCTAAGTGAATGATAAATTAAGTTAATAGTTTATTTATATGATTATTTATTTTTTAAAAAAAATTATGATGACTTTGAGATTTGTGCAATCCAACAGTAGATGCGTGCAAGAAGAAGGTGCATCATTTCTTCGTACGAAAGATGCAACCCCTGTTCGGCTAGAATGGGCCAATCGCCTACTGAAAGTGTGACTCAGGTTGGGCTGAACCTTAACCTAATCTCACCTATCATCTTATTGGGTGATTAGCATAGTTGAGAATTAGCATGATATGTATTGATACGAGATTTTGATTTGCTTTCAATATTTCCTTAAATAGGTGATAAATTATTCCCAAATTACTTGTTTGGACCAAATTGTTCTTCCATAGAATGGTAGTCAATTAAATAGCTGCGTCCTACGCTGAAGGTGGGTCAAATTCTAGTAGGATTTGTCAAAATCTAGTTTTGGGTTTTCCATGGTGGAATTGATTAGGTCCATTTTCATTGAGTGTTTAATATGCTATAGCTTTATAATATCCTTCTGAAGCAATACTTTTATCTTTTTAATATGCCTATTTTAGCCATTTAGTAACAACAAAAAAAAATCTCTAGTATTAAAACATATTTTTATGGATTGGGTCCCATGGTCTATATCCACCCCTACTATGTATTCTTTAATATGAGCCTTCCAAAATCGTCTCTCACGTAGCCTTTTTGTGTATATATCTACCATCTATTTTTATATATGCATCTCTTGTAAAAAAATAATTTTTTTTGATTTCGCACCCCTCCATATTCATCACCCTAAAGTAATCAAGAGAGAAAGAAGTTGAAGAGATTAATGTGGTGAATATCAAATATCTTTCAAATAATTTTGATTAGTAAAGTTATAGTTATCCATCAAATACTTTCTTCTCTCGTGCATGTATCATGTGTACTTTATCTTAGTTTCAATGGTGATGGATGTGTTTGTGCTCGTAATATCATCCATGTGAACAAAACAAAAGTAAGAATGATTTTTGATAAGTTAAACTTCTTATTTTTGGCATGTGTATGGCATGAAGGACACAAAAAGGTCAAAAAAAAAAAAGGAACCGTTGGTTTCGGATAAATTAAAAATTTTGCTTACCTCTTTCCACGATGTTTTCAATCCCATCTGTGGATATGTTTTCCCTATGAATTTCTTTTGCTGTTTCGGGGCTCTGGGCCTTGGAGTCATAAACTCTATACTACCGGACTCTAAGTGGATTTGGCATCATAAAAATTCAGAAAGAACCGAAAAAACCTTGATCTTGTCGAAAACTGTTGGACTTGAATTCAAGCACAACTCAGTTCTTGGATCCAATCTTGAGTTAAATAAATTCAAGCCAAATCATCATGCCAGGCAACATCATCCACCAACATTTTTCCATCCCCAAGTCTAGGGATACTCTGATCAAAACCGGGTCCAACGGGACCGGCTTCATTCCATTTGGTTAAGAGTTCGCTCAAATTTTCTTTTATACTGGTCGCAAGATGTTAGTGCGTCATTTTTTTTTTCAGTAAATCTGAAATACTATACCATGCATGTACAGATACTTCTATACAAATTAAAAAAATATATATTTAAAAAATGAGTAAGAAGATTATTTTAGGAATTCTACAATGCAGTCCTAGTATGGTTGGTCACATAAGCCACTACCTAATCTGTAGTACTATAGATATGTGTCATCTCAAATAAAATTAAGTTACGCATACTTCTCCAACAATCATGAACAAGAGGTGCATCAATTTTTTTTTTTTTTGGTAAAAATGACAATTCATAAGCTCTTAAGAAAGAGGTAACTACATCCTGCCAGATCAAAAGAAAGTAAAAAGTACAAAGGAGAAGGAATGTCCCCCAAGGATGCAACAAAGGAGGTGACCCAGTCTGCAGTACTGTTCGCCTTCCGGAATATATGTAGCGCCTGAAAAGAGTTCAGCTCCTGAATTAGTCTACGGGTGTCGCGGATAAGAGGATGACCATCACCATATCTGTCTACTCTCCACACCCAATCAATCACCACTAAAGAGTCTCCCTCGAGGCATATACACTCAGCACCCAGTACCCGCCTCGCAAAGGAGATGCTCTCCCAAGCCGCCCGTAGTTTAGCACCAACTGCAATATGATCAGGCGTACGACGACCGCCCGCTGCTATTAACCTACCGAGGTGGTCTCTGATTACAAATCCAACCCTTCCTGACGTCCGGTCCCTCGATACACTGCATTAAATCTTTGCTAGCAAGCAAAAGAAAGTTGCTAAACATTCAAATGACTTTCGAGCAATTATTATTATTATTATTAATATTATTATTATTATACCGAGTGTTTTGTCTCATCTTAGTGTAAATACAATCTGAGGAGTTTGAGAACAAAATGTTCCAAAGCTAACTAGGTACAACAGAAATTCCATGTAATATGTCGACAGAATGACTAGCCATATAAAAGGCTACTCAATCCGTAGTGTCATTTGTCTTCCTAAACATATGAGTTGCCTCAAAATCTACCAAGTCCTCCACCATCTCTAAATAAAAATGAAAGCCTTCCACTCTACCAAAAAAAAAGCGCACAGGCCTCTAATCACAAATGCTATGCCACAACAGTTGTCTCCATCTGCCATCAAAGTTGATCTTTAGCTAATGGGGGTGAGAGCTTCCAAGTGAGAAAATACCTTTAAGAAAGCACATAACCTTTTCCTATTTTTTCCTAATAGCCATCAAAATTGAAGCTAGGTATATTGCTTACCATATTTGGCTGACTTGAAATAATTATAAAAGATGAAAATCTATCACCCACTCAATCTCATGAGAGCTTTGATGCAAGCAATTAGTTTTAACCTCAATACCTAGAGATGAAAGTGAATTGGATAATATTTATTTGAATCGGTTTTCGTATCCAAATTTATTTAGATATAGGTAGAAATTCGAGTATCCAACTAATATCCATATTCGTATCCATATCTTTAAAAAAAAATAGATATTGATTTAGGTAGACAGCTATCCAATTATATTTATAACTTTATTTAATTTTTTTTATAAAACTCATGATCTATTAAAAAAATAAATAATTATATTAGCCTACTATTAATTTAATTTATTATCTACTTAATAATATTTTTAATTTATGAACATAAAATTTCATTATCTAAATTACAAAGTGCGTAGCCGTGCGTGCAAGCACCCGTGCGAAATCCCCAACAGCATAGCTGACCGCGAGCTTCCCTCCCGCACCAAAACCAAACCAAACCGAAAGCAAACAAAAAAAACCGCCCTGCTCCCATCCAACGCCCCATGTCTCGTCAAGAATAATATAAGATAATATAAAATATCTCCGACTCCATCATTCCTCGTTTATCATGGAAACGACCCCCTCGGAGTCTACTTTTCCATCACCACGCGCGTGCGCGAATCGAGAGTGACGCGATGAAATAGAAATAGTTTTGTAGGGCTGCTTGAACGAAGAATAGCAACTTTGATTGTGTCAAGAATATTTGACAATAATTTTAAATAAATAAACATTTCTCATTTAATCAAATGATGCATGATATGGAAGCTTCAGCTTTTGACCTGCATACATGACGAACTTGGCGGCGGTTTGAAAGCTAGTCTTATTTATTGTTTATTTCTTTAGGTACATTATTTAATATATGACGACGACAAATACGTATCTGAAAGTTTGACGTATATGGTTCCAAAATGGACACTAAATTTTCACGGTCTTATATTAAAGCAAAATTAACTGATGTAATTATATATTTTCAAAGTATTTGAGCCCTATTCTGTTCCGAATTCTCCAATTATATGCTGGAGATACCAGGAGAGGTGTCTTAGAGAAAAAGGAAGGTGCTCTTTATCAACTCGCTGCAATTATTGTTGCGAGATTACTAAAAGTAGTCCGTTGACTGGACCGTATTTTGTACGGTATAATATACGCCTCCAATGGAGCAAGAGGAGGGACAAATCCGTACTCTCCATCCTCCAAATCTAAGAAAAGATCTCGTCTTTCTTCCACGTTTCGCAGGGCCGACAGGAGGAGCCGCCTCTCTCTCTTTATGTCGCCGTCCCTTTTCTTCTTCTTTTGAATGCAGGTATCGCTTCATTCTGTCTCTCTCTTCTTTGGTTTGATAAAATTCCGGGCTTTTTTTTTCGATGGCAAGGAACCCGTGCCGGGACGCTAAAAAGGGTTCCTGTGTGGTGTTTTTTGCTACTTTTCTAGAAAAGGAGATATTTGAATCCGATTTCGATGTTAATGAGGTGAATAGAAAACAGTGATGGTTTCATCGACCCGTTCTGTGTTGCTTCCCCCCCTTTGCCCTCTATTAAAGTTGATTTTTTGATTTTTTGTTTGTAGGATTTATGGAGTAGTTTAATCGGATTGGGGAGGCCGACTGGAGCTCGGTAGGATTCGATGAGGATGGCAGTAGGGTTCAAGAAGCCTTGCTGCCGGGGTTTCCGTGATGGATTTGGAGGGATTCTGAGATCCATGCTCTGGTCGTCGAGGTTTCTTTGATTAAGATTCTCTTTAGATTGAAAAAATTGGGGTTGGAGTTTTGATCTTTCGTTGGTGGTATTGTTGAGTGAAATTGGAGAAAATGGAGGAAGAGTGCACTTCTTGGGTGAGGAGGGCAAAGTTTTCGCATACCGTTTATCACCGTTGGAATTCTTCGAGGTCGCCTTCGATTCGTGATTGTGACTTGGAATTGAATCCGAAGAGCTTGAATCTAGAGTCGAAAAATAGGAGTTCAAGTTTGGAATCGAAGCCGAAGAGCTCGAATCTGGATTCATCTAGCCAGGCGATTCCATCGTCGGCTCGACTCTATTCTGGGAGGGGGCTCAAGCCAAAGGCGTCAATTTTAGGGTCTTCAAATGTGTCTTCGGTTCCGTTCTCTTTCCAACCCGACAATGATCCGGTTGTAAAAGCGAAAAGCTTGAATTCAGATCCTTCTGTGCTGTCTAAGGTACGATCGGATCGCAGCTTGGGCCCAAACACAAAGAAGACAAGTGTGGTGGCTCCTAGTTTGCCCTCAGTTCCATTATCTCTCCGACCAGATAGTAATCCCTCGAAGCTGCAGCCAGAGGACTCAGGTTTAGACTCTTCTGATTTCTCTTTCTATCCTGACAGAGATTCTGGCCCGAATCCAAAGAGCTTGGAGTCTGGTAAGGTTTCTATATCTTATGGGAGGGCTGTAACAGATTATGAGCCTCCTAAAACTAGCTTGTTTTCTGATGGTAGCAAACAGAACTCTAAATCCAAGCAGAGGTCACTATCTCCTCTTCCGACTACAATCCTTTCCAATGTCTTTAAAGAAGCTAAGTTGATCGGAAAGAGATTCTCCAGCCCACCACCTAGCAGGAAAAATTCTAATAAGACCCCTGAGAGTGGCAGGTTCGCTTCACCGTCACCTCCAAAAATGAGGGATTTTCTGCATTTGTCTTCAATTAGAGCCTCTGAGAACTTGAAGACTAGTTTGAGCTCTAACAGTTCAGGTTCAAACATGGTTTCTATCTCTTCTGGGAGGACTGAATTATATCCCGATTCTCATAATTCTAGTATGATTACTAATGATAGAAATTGGAACAAGCCCAAGCAGAGGTCAAAATCTCCTATTCCCACTACTGTCATTTCAAATGTCTTTAAAGAAGCTAGACACATGCGAAAGAGATTTTCTACCCCACCTCCTAGCCGGAAGAAATCTGATAAGTCCCATGAGCATCATGAGTTCGCTTCCCCATCACCTCCTAATCTGAGTCCTCTTCAGCATTTGTCTTCAGGTAAAGCCTCTGAGAAGTTGAAGAGCAGGAATGACTCTTCTTGGGCAAGGTATTTTGATTATGGAGGAGGGAGAGTCACTGCCTTGGAGACCACAGAGAAATGGACTGTTGATCTCTCCAAACTGTACGTCGGGCTTCGGTTTGCCTCTGGAGCTCATAGCAGGTTATACCATGGTATTTATAAGGATCAGCCTGTTGCTGTGAAAATTATCAAGCAACCTAATGATGATGAAAATGGAGTGATGGCTGCACGACTGGAAAAGCAGTTTGTTAGAGAAGTCACGTTTCTGTCTCATCTCTATCACCAAAATGTGATCAAGGTACTTGTTATATTATCTTTAGTTTTTCTGACATTTTGTTGCGGCTTCTGATAACCTGAATAGTTTTTTGCATCAGCATGTTGAGAAGATACATGCAATATGACCTAGTTTGCTAGCACCTTGCTGTAGTTGTCCACTGAGTTTCAGGGATCTTCAACCAGTCCTGAACTTCATTTGAAATGTAAACTGGTGAATCCTTAATGAATTGATTGGACCTAGTCCGGATAAAAGATGTAAACTAGTGAAGTGGGTGCCAACCAGCCTTAAGCTCAGCTGGGAGAGGTTGAGGGTTCAAACCCTGGTGGTGGTGTCCCCAGCATACTTTTCTTTAAAAAATAAAAAGTGAAGTTGGGCTCCAGATAAACTTCTTGAGCCTCGAGAGAGATTTCAGTGTATGATTCTTTATATTATATTTTTTATGGCTATCTACAGGAATTTTTGATGGGATTATGTGCATGAAAAGTATTTATTTTTATGCAGTGCTATCTGGACACTTCTAAGTATAGGTTTTTTTTTTAAAGATCCCGTATCTGGTTCTTATGAACACTGGGACATTTGACATCTGTGTCACATTTCTAGGTGACATTGTCTTTATGTGCTCATAATTACTCAGATAAATATGCCCACAAGTTGCATTGTCATGAAACTTAGTTTCTTTTTTTATTCAAGACAGCTGATTGAGAGCATCTTATCTACTATAAAGTTTTCAGCTGAAAACTGAGCACCTTTTGATATGGAGTGAAAAGAAAATCTGATTGAAGGATTCTTCTTATTTTTTTCCCTATGGTAGAAAAGGGTTATGATGTGGAAAAAGAAAGAAAAAGAAAAGGATGAGGTTTAAAGCACTATATAGTGGTAAAGAAGGAGGTGATCATCTTGTGGTTGAAGATGGCTCCCTCGATAAGATGCCTTGTGGAAGATGGAGGGTGAGATCTTGGAATTTGGGTTGGCAGGTAGTGGATATCATAGAGTAATTTCTTTGGATGATTTTCATCTCTTTAATGTACGAGGTACTATTATTTCTAAGATCTAAAAGTAACTAGAACCTTTTAATGAGTGGGGCTCTTGACCTGATTAATATTCATCCTTTGTAATGTTATATGCTGTGTAGATTTTTTTTTTTTTTGATGCTTAAATATTAAAAAAAACCTAACACAACTGTGAATTTTCTTAGTTATGCTTATATAGCTCCAAAAAATTCGAAGTTTATGTTATGCATGGGGGTGGGGCAAGGATTTGGCACGTGGGGAGGGGGGCAGCTAAATATGTAATACTGCAAGATGGCATCCACTTTAAATAATAAAATATTTATCAGCTAGAGAAGAAATTAAAGGAATCATCAAAGTTCTCTTTGTATTGTTTCAGACAAAAGGAATCATCATGTTTAACAGGATTGAATTATTATCAATTGGCAAAATGTGTTTGTTTAACTTTTGCGGGAACAAAGTTTAGAATTACCTCTTAGTGCTGATAAATTTAGAGCCCAAACGCCAAGGCGTCTAATGTATTAGCCCTGCATCTCTACCACAATCAGCACTGGAAACAGATCGAATATGGAATGGATACTTGTTTCACTGGTGTTCTTATCAATAGAACATTATTTTGTTCTATGTTTTATTAATTCAAAATGAGTATGCGAACCTCTCCATTTTTTATTACTTTTTCTAAAACAAACAAATGATTATACATAAAACAACAAAGAAATAATTACATCCACTCAATCACCTAACTCTTTTAATGAATCCTCACAATTCTTCTAGGTTACATACTTTAGCTTAAAAAACTGATGGTGAAGAATGCAATCCACCAAATTAAAGATATCACTATATGGAAAGAAAATCAAATAAAAGATGTTGATGTTGCTACTTATTTCTCTTTGAAGTTTATAAGAGTTATACGAGACTAAATAGGATTGTAAATGAAATCAATTATTCATGTACGGATTAATTATTTGTGTATTCGGATCTATTTCTGTTTTACTACGATGGATATAAATATGAATACAAATGTTAGATGGACGCTAAATTTTGGATACAGAAGCCAAATGGATATTTATTCGATCCATTTTCATCCCTAATCACAATCTAATAGCTCCAAGTCCACTCCAGATATGAGATCCTTCTGATGGATAGAATTGATAGATCATCTTTGGAGTCTGACCACTTGGGTTATATAGAGGGATTTGGATCACAAAGTCCTCCTTATCAAGGACTATGCTTCTCAACATAATAAACACAATCTAAATAGACCCAGCTGCTAGAATGATCCACTAACTCAGATATATCCCTTATCAATAACTGAGATGGATCCTGCCCTCTTATTAATATTTTATTTGTAGGCTGTTGATAATTACAATGCACTAGATAAAATAAAATTACCATCTAAATTTAATAAGGCCAACTAACATTTACTTATACCAATGAATTGTTCTACAAGTATTTTATAAGTATACAAAAAGATGATTGCCCTTCAAGTTGGTATAATTACTTTACAAATTACAATAGTTCAAACCCTACTATGCATACCAACTTTTTACCTCGCATAGGGTATAATAGGTAAAAGTACATTATTATGATTAAATATAGAGCAAAGACATAAAAATTGCATGCTTTATTAATATTATAGTAATAAAAATTTTAAAGTGTTACCAGATATTGTTGTTTCACAGATTCAGTCATAAAAGCCTTGGGGCATTTTCTAAGTAGTAGACAAAGTAGACACGAAGTTTGGAATAGATTTTGAGCTCCACTAGACAAGATACCTTTTCAAGGGAGAAATTTAAAAATCTTATCTTTAAAATGGCAAGCCAAATTTCTTTTAAGAAATCAATGCCAAAATAAAGCCTATCACCATTTATGGAAGTCTTGGTTCAAATTTGCCTCTCTTTCTCTCTCTAATAACTTCTCCAACTCCCTACCTGTTTCTTCATCCTTAAACTATAAAAAGCAGCTTAATTTTCAAATTTTAAATCTAAGAATACCCCTGATTGGTTTTCTCTTGTAAAGGATTTAAAGGTTGCAAGACTCCTATAGAAGACGGGACTCCAAAAGCTCCTAAGAAAGATATCTTAGTGTATCTGGACTCTAGGAACTTTCAAAGAGGAGGAAGAGTAATACTTCTCAACCATGAGACTAAGGTGAGAGATAATGCATTGAAACTTTATAAATTAGTTATCTTTAGAATTTAGATTTTAGTTTAATTATTCCAAATTTAAAATATTTAGCAGTGCAATATAACTAGTATAAATTAAATATCTATAATCCATTGGCAACATGGCAAGAGGACAAAGCACTTCCCCACTTTTCAAAATAATAAATTATATTCTTTCCCTTTAAAATCTGCCTCAGCCCCAATCTTTCCTTATAAGACTTTTAGTTTCCATATAAGGATTGTGGGAAAGATAAATACAAGTTTCAAGGGGGAGCCATATGGGCACCGCCGAGGGGTCCCCCTCCCCGCCCCCTCCCTCCCCAACAGCATGTTTGGTTTTCCTTCTATTTTATAAAAAGAGAAGCCAAAATCTAGGTTTTCTAGCTTCTTCTAAAAGAACGTCTGACTATTTCTTCTTATAGATGCACTTTTCAGATAATGTTATTAAACACTATTTTTTAAGAAAGTGCATTTTAGAAAGTGACTTTAAAAGCACTTTTTTAAGCCATACCATACATGAGTCTGAAAATTTCTCTAATGTGGCACACAATTGATCCCCTAAGTCTGAAAGTTCCTTCAATGTGTCCCCCAAAAGTTTTGAAGTAGAATATCAGGAAATAACTTGTATCATTGGAATTCCATTTTGTATGGTCTTTTAACAATCACCACTCTTCCACACCTTTAATCTTAGATTTTTGAGTTCCCACAATCAATGATATTTCTCATTCCAAGGCATCTTGTCTCTTTGGACTCTAAATAGCTATTCTCTAGAGATTTTTATTGTTTTCTTTGTTCTATTCTAAACAGTATAAAAATTAGAAAATAATGATTATAGACCAGCAGCTCTTTTTCCATCCATGACAGCCCCTTAGCAGGGGCTTATCTTGTAGGACTCTAATTGGTATCTTTTTTTTTCCCCTTGACTTTTCAACCTGAATCTCTTAAAGGGACTATTATTATCTTAGTTGGTGATTGTTGGTTGAGATTATCTCCCTTGCTCATGGCTCATGGCCAAAACCTAACTCTCTTACAATTTGCCTTGTAAATGCCCCCAAGTTCTTTTGATAGAAATTATGGGCTTTGCTCAGAAAAATAGGAGCTTGTCCTTCATAGATTTCATGGATTATTATTTTGGGCAAGGTCCGCCATACCGACCGTACCGACATACCGGTGAGCGCCGGTACTGGTACCGAACCGAATTGGTACTATACTAGTTTGGCTGGTTCGGGTCAAAAGCCAAAAAAAATTTGGAGCCGGTACGGGTCGGTACGTACCGGTACGTACCAGTATGGGTTGCGAATGGTCAGAACCGAAAAATGTAGCTGTACCGTACCGGTTCTGTCCGATACTGGTCCGTACCGACCGGTATGGCAGACCATGATTTTGGGATTGGGGGTGGTGGGGTGAGGGGGGGTACTTATAATGTTAGTTAGATTGTAGCTGGGATTAATTTTGAAATTATAATATTTGGTTGGGAGCAGAGATACTTATGGAAAAGGAAAGACTTAACTGCATTACTTTGGTGATGAATGATAGTTGATGTATAAGGAAAAAGAAATTGGGGATCAACTTTGATGGTAAAGCGGCGGTAGGGCTAATATACATAGCGATTCTTTTGAATTTTACATGGGAAGAGAGAATATTTAGGGGTGTAATTGTAGCCCCTGGTAATGTATCACAATCCTGCTTCCAAGACACAGAATTAAATCATGTGTTGTGCCTTTCCCAGTCAAGAGCTAGCGCATCATGCATATTGTACCACACCACCACATTCTGTAATCACTTCTATCAAGAAACTAAGCAAAACAGCTATAGATATTTAACTAGGATGCCAGGACAAACTTTTTTTTTCTCTCTACTTCTCATATACACTACTTATAGTTGCCTTTTTACTAAACAGTAGACAGGTAAACACTTTTGTGACCTGAACATAATAAATGTAGCATTCTAAGATGCACCAGAAACATGTGCTGGTTGCTAACATATATGTTCTAACGGCGTTCTTTTAAATAAATCTAACTCATAAACTAACTTAGATGACACTATATTGGACTTGAAAAGCAAAAATGAAGATAAAGCACTTATAGGATATCGAGAATGTTGGGAAGAGGAATACTATCAACTAAGCACTTAAAGTTTAATTGCGTATCTATGCAGTTTGCTTGCACCTTTCTATCTCTGCCAGCTTAATTGTTGCATATTGCAGTAATATGCTATGGTATGAGCTGATGAAAAATGATATATAGCTTTACAAGCTAGTACCAATACCAACTGTGGCCTAGTATGTATCATATAACATGGTATAATGTGGATTAGCACAGACACTGCTGCAACATAGATGTGGTCTTGTGTCAGATTAGAAGGCCATTATTAGGTTATTGTCTTGGCACTCCGGGGTCTTGAGAGAGACGGATGGGATACATGCGTAACCTTTTGGCTTTTCTTATTTAAATATAAAGTGGCTGCCTGATGACTCGAATTCGCACCATTGCGCTTGTCGGCCAAAGCCTTTTATTATTCACTGAGCAAGCTTAATTGAAAAGACATAGAATTATATTATAATACAATTACATATCATGATCTGTGTTATCTCCATCTGATTATTTCTGGTTCGGTGCAGCTGGCAGGGGCATGTAAAAATCCACCAGTCTTTTGCATCATCACAGAGTATCTCTCAGGAGGCTCTTTAAGAGCGTTCTTGCACAAACTTGAGCACAAATCCCTTCCTTTACCAAAACTAATTGCAATTTCTTTAGATATTGCTCGGGGCATGGAGTATATTCACTCACAAGGGGTTATCCACCGTGATTTGAAACCTGAGAATATCCTATTTGATCAAGACTTCTGTGTAAAAATTGCTGATTTTGGAATAGCATGTGAAGAAGCATATTGCGATGCATTAGCAGAGGACCCTGGCACTTATCGCTGGATGGCGCCTGAGATGATCAAACACAAAGCTTATGGACGGAAAGTTGATGTTTACAGCTTTGGGTTACTGTTATGGGAGATGGTGACAGGTACTGTCCCTTATGAAGACATGACACCTATCCAGGCAGCTTTTGCTGTGGTTAATAAGGTATGCTTTTCTATTGTCGCAGATGTTCCTCTCTAAGATCTTTATCTGATATCTTTTTCTTGTTAAGCTAGAAATTTGTATTAGCCAATGCTAGACAATCTTGTCAATAGCAATAAACTTATCAAGGTAGCATTGTCTGGCATCCAGCCATAACATTACCCAAAAACATTTTCATGGCGTGCTTGCAAGCTGGTGTCAATATTTTGAACAATTCGCCTTTTTTCCAATTATATAGCTAGCTAGTGTGCTGCAAGGTAAATATTCTATATTAACTATCCAAACAGTACCTGCATTTTCATGGTAGAATTATATAGCTAGCTAGTGTGCTGCAAGGTAAATATTCTATATTAACTATCCAAACACTACCTGCATTTTCATGTAAAATCCATTTATTAATATGTAGAGCAAGGTTTTTAAATCTCAATATATCAGTTATCTCGGTGAGTGGATGAACTGAGATCTTGATTTATCTCAGGCAATATGGTAAGTGGAAAGATTTGGAGGGAACCAATATTTTTCAAGATCTCAACTGATATTTTCAGGTCGAGATATCAAAATCTTAGCCAAAACAGTACATCAATGATCAAGAACTATATTTAAGCAAGATTTTAAGTTTATTAGTTAGCAAAGCCTATTTAATGAAATAAAAAATAAAAAAAAAATCGGTCAATACGAATATGTTGTATTGGTCAATATCTTGGATTTTATCGGTTTATATCAATCAAGATAATAGGGTCGAGATTTTTATATACATTGTATCGAGGGGGTGCCCGATATTGATACTAGGAATAGAGCCAGCGGGGCAATGCTCCCCTTCCACTTTGTTTCCTCTAGATATGGACCCCTCCCACCCCCCCCTCTCTTGCAGGTCAATCTTTTCCACCTCTCTGACAACCAATCACAAAATTGATTACTTGGATGGAAAGGATTATTGGGAGAAAACAATCCAAATTAAGACAGTTTTTGTTTAGTGGGAGTCTTAAGGTGCTAATTAAGGAGAGAGGGAGTGGCCTGGTAGGAGATGGCTGTGGTGATTAAGAGAGAGAATATTTTTTTCTTCTTTTTTTGAGTGAGTGAGTTGATTGCGATATTTGTGTCCTCTAGCTTATGACTTCAACAGTGGCTTCCATTTTCTAGTGTGATATAGTGGCTTCCTTTCTTACCACAACATTAATTGCTAATAAGATTTAAGTTATCCTATTAAATTTGTGTCTGAATATTATTTCTCTTTACATATATTGTACTTTGGTGGCATTGTATAATTAATCTTTTATATATTCTTTATATTAGGCAATTTAGCTTTAGATAGTAGGTAAACTATTGTTCGATTAAATTGTTCATCAAATGATTTGTTCTCTGTTAGAATACATGCATCTTATACTGGTAACAACCAAGATCGATGAAAGGCCTCATGTTTGTTTATGGAAAAGAAATTCCCTCATGTTCTTTCAAACATATAACATATTCAGACATAAGAATTATATTTTATAATAAATAATCTCTGTTGTAGTATCATTTTTTTATAATTCCCAGGAATATAAATCTATAATTTATTATATTCTTTTTGTAACAAATAAACTTTCATCGCATATTAATGATAATACACCCTGGAGGAAATTCTGGCTCGGTTTCTGACCGACAGAAACTGTGATCTTGGCCAAGGTCTCTGCTGCCATGAAAACCTTGACATAGAGATAATGGCATAAGAAGTGCTGACATCTGCTCCAAAAAAGAAAAGTGCATTGACCTTTCCATCAGTGTTTACAAATTGATCAAAATACAACATTACAGCCATTATTCTATTTTGCTACCACATTGAGTTCGAAAAAGCCATCTCTGTACATGAATTCATTCGCCTGCCATTTTTAGTACATAGTATTATGTTCTATATCGTTCATTCCTCAACATAAAACGTCTTTCGTCGACTGTTTAAAGGGAAAAGATCTGCAACACCTTTTTATATTTTGATTACTACGGTCATCATTCTTGGATACAATGAAACAAGCTTTGCCATGATTGTGTATATATATATATATCTTAGTTATACTAAAAAGCAGAGATCATTGCTGGCATCTTGCTATGATGCCCTAACAACTAGAAATGCCCTTTTCAGAACCTGAGGCCTGTCATTCCTTCAGACTGCTCTGCACCTTTACAAGCATTAATTGAGCAATGTTGGGCTCTGCATCCAGAGAAGAGGCCCGAGTTTTGGCAGATAGTGAAGGTCTTAGAACAGTTTGAATCTGCTCTTGCTCATGATGGAACCCTCAGCCAGCTTCAAAACTTGACCAGCCAGGATCACAAGAAGCGGTTGTTCCATGGGATCCAGAATTTCAGACCCTGGCATGTCAATGGTTCAGGGACCCCGCAGTCTAGACTGCTATAGCTTCTCGCTCTGAATCAACTAGTCTTGATAGATTTTCTGCCTTTGTAGTTATGATGTTTCATATTACTCCAACTGAATAAAACTGCAGGTTATTTTCTGTAATTTTTTTAGTGAATAGCTGGTTCTCTTACTGTGAATAGATATTTCACTTCTTTGTCAAATGGACAGCTGTTTCTGCCTTTGCATTTGCATGAGAAAACAAGCCATCCGTGGTTTCAGATGCACAGCATGTCCATAATATTTTTGCAAGGCAACAGATTCTGGTTCATGTTAGTTTTCAATGTCTATGCCCTCGATTTTTTTAACCTCATTATTTGTATGATATGTCAAACAGTTCTTAGTTAAGTTTGCCGCACACTTCGGCATATGCTTTGCATGTCAGCAAGTAGACTAGGATACTTTGTATGATAAATCAAAACCCACTTTTGTCCCTATACATAGAGTAGAAGTGTGGATCCAAGTATGTAATCTGCCTGACTTCTTTACATCTCCTTGTTAATTCTTTTTATTGTGTTATTAACTTGTGTATCATAGGAACAGTGATACCATATGACAAGCCCTGCATATATAGACTGGTATTTGACTACTAGTCTTTGAAGCATTACACGCTCCTGTCTTGTTCTTGAATCTTTAGAATACTCGTGTGGGATCTTCTTCTTTGAAGACTAGACTTGGGCAGCACCAGTTTGTTCCTATTGGGAGCCTTATCATCTTCATTGGAAGGGAATGAGTGGCAACCTTTACTAGAGTCCAAAAATAGAAGACTGATTGGAAGGACTTGGATAGTTGGATGTCAAGATCTTCCTAACCTTCATGTGATCAGTGTGAGCCTTTTATCTCTTTCGATCAGCCACCATTGTAATCCATTGGAATCCAGGTATTGTCATGAATCCTTTTCTCCTCTCTTTTTCCCCCCTTTTTTTTCCTGCCTGCCTAACACTCTTGCCCATATTGCCTGCTTAATTTTTGAAAATTTTATTTTTTGATTTCCATGGATATTTCTATACTCGACTGGTTTATCTGTTTTACAAGAAGAAGAAGAAGAAGAAGAAGGGTGGTGGGTGTGTGTGTTGGGGGGGGGGGGGACAGCATGAGTCTTTTTCTGATGAAATAGTTGGTGTAAGATGGAGAAAAATCTTCTATTTTCTGCATATTCTTGTCTTAAAATCAGCAGTAAAAACTTAGAATGCTAAAGATAAGCTTCTACTTTGGAGTCAAAAACGAGTTAGTTTTCCTGATCAAAATCAGAATGTTGACAAGATGATTTATTTGAGAATGTTGACAAGCTCTTATGCACCATGTTTTCCCATCTTGGGTGGCCTGTGGCCATCTTTTCTGCATGTTTCTTTTTCCATATAATGTTTTCTTTTGGCCTTCACGGCTCTATCTTTTTCAGCGTTTCCATCTCCGGTCAAAAGTTAGAATTCTAATCCTCTAGCTCAGACTATAAAAAAGCCATCACTTTCTATCCTCGGAGCATGTATTTTCCGCAGGAATTGGTCACCTCTTGGCTCATTCATCTGTCTCGTTCCAGTTATTGAAAATTATGTTGCTTCAATAATATACTGAAATCTTTCACTCTAAGCATCCATGGATCATTCAATTGCCATGCTTTTAAGAACATGGTAGATTCGGAAAGGCTGTTTCTTGCTGCAATGGTAAGCTTCCTGCAGTCAAATCACTGTCTCGGAAATGGGACCAGTCCTCTCGGCCTTCACTTTGCTAGCTAGTGATTTTGTAACGGACAAAGAGTCGTTGATTTTATTTCCAATGATGACAATGGGACTTGGCTCCACTGGTTGACACTGCTCTCCCCTCAGCCTATAGCCTTAGGTGGCACTGCAATCATGTTTATCAAAATAAAAAGAAAAAGAAAAAATAAAGAGGGCGGACGAAGAGAGATACTTCATTCTCTGGTACCCGTTTGGAAGACTTCTAAGCAAATGATGGGTTCTGATCCTTGCCTTTCTACCAATAAAGTGGCCTGACTGCCACTTTCTACCAATAAAAATCTAGTAAGTAGCTAGAGCGATGGCAAAGAGGATGGGATCTAGTTGGCGACCACTGCTTCAGACTCAGGGGCAGAGAAACTGATGGGAGGAGGCTCACAGCAGGATCGGGAAAAGAATTTGTTTTTTTAAAAGATATTTTGCATTGTTACTGTTTTATCATACAAATTATGTTCAGAAATAATTTTTAAAAACTTTCATAAATATTTAGTATTTGATACGCATAGAAGAAATACGTGACTTTTATGAACGCACTTAAAAGACAGAGGTAAGCGCACAAAAGTAAAAACCAGAAAGTACTCTTTCTGGTTTCTCCTGAAATTTATTTTTACTTCTACTTATTTGAGTAGTATTTCTGCAATTATGTTAACAAAATATTTATTATTTTTCTTAGATTTTTTGAAGAATGACATTTTTTTTAAAGCAGCACAAACATGATCTGAAAATGCTTAAGGATGCGACAGCATTATTGCCCGCAGCTCTCTGAAAAAAATGGCTGGTTTTGTCATCTAAAGATTGCTCAAAGGTGATATGATGACTCGAGTTCCGACAGGACAACCTGGGGGAGACTAAAATAAGATACCATTTCGAGTATTGAAATAGGACCGTCAGCAGCACATCTTGGAACAGCCCTTTTTCTAAGTGTTGGAATGGGACAGAATGGCAGTGTACCCTATTTCATAAAAAAATCGAGATGGTGCCGCCCATTAAATTTAAAACCTTGAATTTTGTTGTATGTATCAACAGGAACATCTGATGCCTTTGTTCCAACCTCTAGATCAAGGAATACCCTAGGAAGTTTAAGAACATAATCTAACAAAAAAAAAAAGGTTTTCTTTGAAAGATTCTTGAATACAGTCTGTTAATATACGAATACATCTAACCTCTCATATAACAACTTTGCTTGCACTCAATAGATGTGTAGGGTGGTTACTTCACTTTGAAAAGGAGAATTCTCAAAGATCCCAAAAATGATAAACATACATCTTTCGCCTCTAAAATATAGCATACATCTTTAAGAGATCCGAATCTCAGAGTGTTAGTTACATGTTAGATTTCGGCTGAGTGTACGACGCTGTCATATACGGTCAGATGTATGAGACATACTCCCTTGTGAAGTCAAATGATGCTACTCTATCTAGAAATAGAATGGCAGCCTATAAGCAAGCAGATATCCAAGAGGTATTTCAGCTGGCTGCTGCAACATGAGATTGCCCGAGTTTCACAGTAACATTTTCTGCGGCGATGTGGAGCTAGCTCATTTCACTAAAAGCCATCAAATCTTCTGAGAGGAACGATAAGCTGCAGGAAATAACAAGTTAAGCTGTGTAATTAACATCTCATGCTCGCTGACGACCTGAAAAGAGTAAAGAAAAAGCCTCGAGCACTCAATTAAGAAGTGTAACTAAAACACAACTCAGATTTCTTTGAACTATAGTTCATTGATGACTTATCTACAGATATCCCAATTGCAGTAACTGAATCAATTTTCCCCCTCTGAAATTTTACTGTTCTGCAACAGTCTCTAATAAGCGACATCGAATCCTCTTCCTATACTCTGCTATCATGTAACATCTACCTTGTTACTCTCAGATCTTATTTACACTGCTTCAAAGCAAACCTCTCTGAGTAAACTAGTCTTTCCATAAGCTTAGCTAGCCTGTCAGCCCCTGGTCCCGGCTTCAGCTGGGTCGGGTCCCCGGCGGCCGAGCACGGCGGACTTCCCTCACACCAACCACCAGGGACAAAGCTCCCGTTCTTCCGGCCTAGGAGATCTGCATCAATCTTATCCAGTACTGTGTCGTTTCTGCTGAACTTGCGGGCGAAGGGTGCGCTGCTGCCGATCATTTTAGGGACGTCGGCGAGGGAGAGGATGTGAGGATGCTGCTTTGGGGGCACATCCCATGAAATGTAGTGGAGATCATGGTTCACGACGGTGTGCATGAACTCGGGCGTGTTGCAGATGACTGTGTGGAAATAGCCTTCAGGGGAGGAAACGAAATTGGTGTAGTACATGAGGACAGTTCTTGGAAGGTTGTCCCAGCCCCAGACACAGTACTCAACAAACTCCCGGGTCAGGGCCATCCATGCAGAGCCTGTTAGAATCACAACAACAGCAGCATTCAACTCCAAAGCATAAGTGATAGAATTCGATCTTTGTTCTTCTCAGCATAGAAAGGGAATGCATTTGTTCAGATAAGTTTGAGCCCACTATGTGAGCAGGGAAGTGCTACATCGCTGCACAGATTTCTCCTAGCCCTGAATTGTAGAATATTTCCCTATGAGAACTGTAGGATAGCTGTCATTTAGGAACCATGGAAGCGTAGCTAGAGATTTCTAAGCTCCCTTTGCTTCAAGAAAATCAAAGCAAATAGGAGCACAACGAAATGCATGCAATTATGATATGGAGAACTGATATCTAACTTGCCTCGTAAAGGCAATGAATATTTAACTAGCCAAAGAGGGGACAAGGTGAATCAGATTAAATAAACCGACATATTGAATTCTAGTTTTCTGGATCAGAATAAGTTCTTACGGAAGAATACAAATATCAACATGTTCGAATGAGTAAGAACTAAGAACCAGCAGAAATTTTACCTGTAAACAGCTTAAATGCAGTTGGTAGCTCTCTACTCGGAGTCGCCAAGAAGATATCCTTCTTCTGGGACATATAAAGCCCCGGGTCTATGATCAATGGCTTTGCCCTCTGCCCCCTGTAACACCACCGCCAAAACCAAATTCCACTGTCATGCCCCATGATTTCTATACTTGGAACTGCAGAATGGATACATCATGAAACCTGAAAGACAGAATGATATCGACTTACGCCTTCCATCCCAATCGACTTGTATGGTCGACGAAATTCAAATTCCTGGGCAGCGATGAAAAAGTGTGAAGGATATCTACACCCACCCACAAACACCAAGTCAATAAAGTTTCTTAACAAGACAATGGAAACAAGCACCAATTAAAATCGGAGGAGATCAGAAAGGCCTGCGCTCACCATCTTGCGTTACAAGAGGATAGTCGGAGGCGCTGAGGTTTATGAACCAGTCCCAGTCCTTGCTCTTCTTGAGAAGTATAGCACAAGCATGGAGAGTGTTGGCAACCATGGTCGGCCCTCGATATGTCACCATGTTAGCCTTAGCGATCACATGAACGTTACCGACCTCGCGGAGAAGCGTATCATTCGCCACCCGAGAAGCCAATTCCAGTCTCTCGGCAGCCGGCGATTCCAAGTCCAAGTGGACCACATAGAGGTTCCGGGGATGGTAGAGAGCCTGCAACGTCCTCCACAGGAGGTCCAGGTCGCCCTTGGATCCCGAGACCAAGTAGGCCAGCCGGGGAATCGTCGGGCCGGCAGGCGGCGGTGGGCGGTCGGCAAGCTTGGATTCCACGAAGGCGGATCTCGAGGTCATCGAATTCCCGTCTCGGAAGTTGGAGAAGATGCTGGGGAGGGAGCAGAGGTGGCCCATGTTGAAAGAGGCCACGACGAGAAAGATACAGACGGCGGTGCTCAAGGCCAGCGGGCATAATGCCCATTTCTTCTCCATGGTTGGAAGCAGAGGAACTCTTGCCTTAATAAATTCCATCCTGTATACGTATAGAAGAATCCTGCCCCTTGAAGCAACTTAGGATGTATGGCTTCTAACTATATATATACTACAACTTTTGCCAAGAAAAGGAGATGGAATTAATTCAGGGAATAAGGATTCCTTCAAAAACTAAAACAAAGAAACAAAAGAGAGGCAACAACCGAAGAAAAGGAGGAACAGAGAAGTGGCCATTTTGTGTAATTCTCGAAGGGGATGCAAAAAAATTAGAATAAACGAATGAGAAGAAGAACACCAGATTCAAGAAAGAAACTGAAAATAGAGGGGTAAAGGTTTAGAACTTAGAATCTATAAATAAGAAGAAGAACAACAACAGATACAAGAAAGACAGCAAGAACAAGGGCTTGAAGGCCAGATTACTTGAGGGAGAATACAACGAAGCAATAACAAGAACAACGGAGTCACCGTGACTTCCTTACAGGATTCCGTTAAGGCAACTGGAGAACAACAAAGACGGTTATAATAATAACCTTTAAGAAACTAGTTAGAAACAGAAGGCGATCCAAACACACAAAAGAGAGAGAGAGAGAGAGAGACAGAGGAAGGTGACAAGAAAAACATAAAAAACAAAAACAATGGGGACCAAAGGCTCCGGAGAAAATAAAGGATGGAGCCAAAATCGGAGGAAAGCAAAAGCTGAAAAAAATATCGTATATTGGGAAAGGCAAAGAGGGTTGAAGATAAGAAAGAGAAACAGAGGAGGAAGTTATCGTCTTGCTCCGTCCATGTGAATTTATATCTATTTTTGTGTATTATTTATTATTCCCGCAGCTTCTTTCACCTTTCTTTCTTATAGTACGCACGTTTTTCAGTCTTGTCTGTAATCACCAAAGAATGGCAATAGCGGGTAGAGGTGTATACGTAGAAAATGGGGGTGGAGTTAACTTGAGTTTCTGATATATTGCGGTGAGCTAATAAAGCGGGAAACGGTTGTAGACTTGTAGTTAATGGGCATTGAAGTCGCACTCAGTCTGGCCGAGACGGCAACCACGTCGCCGAACTCAGTCCGCCTCTCACGTGGCTAAGTAGCCCCCTCTTTCGCATTCTTTGATTTGATTCCACGCTTTCCATGTCCCCACGGTGACTCCGAGTTTTCGGGCGCGTCCTTTCCGCCCTGCATTTCCGTAGCTTTTTTTTGAACTTACATCCACGGTTGAAGGATTAAAATTCTACTGCATCGTAACGTTTAAGAGTAGCTAACTTTTGTCCAACTCCAATACGTCGTCTTCTTCCCCTTGTTCAGGTCTACTATTGCATCCCGTCCAATGACAATGTGAGCTCTTTTTCCGCTTTGGGAATGGTTGCTGCCTGCGAACTCAGTGCGAAGGAAGGAAGAACAGCGCTAATGTGCTGCTGTGCTAGGATTTGAGACCAAGAACAAGAAAATGAGGCCGAATAGGACCAACAGCCATAAGCCATAGGATGAAAGGTTGTACCAGGAACCAGGCTTACCTCCTCGTCTTGAAGGCTGAAGCAATTTTCCACAGGCCATAGCGAAGTAGGCAAGTAGCTTTCAGCCTTTCATGTTTTGTAGCCCTGCAAATGTCTTCTTTCTCACAACAGCGACCAGGGGCATTTCTTTAGGCCGGAGCCCTAGGTGATAGTCTCGGTCGCCTAAGAGTTGGACTAACCTTATCTTTTAGCATAAAGATTTTTTTTTAATGTATATATCTTTATAAATATATGCATATATATATCCTTATCAATTTACTATTTATGTCTATATTTTATAAATTATTTTTTACATATAAACCATTATAAAGATATGAAATTACAATATACCCTTGTAAATTTCCTATTTACATTTATATCCTTATAAAATTTCTTTTTACATATATATACTCTTACAAATTTACTATATATATATATATATTTATCCTTATAAATTATTTTATTTTGCATATCTAATTTAATTGATTTAAGGTTGTACATGCAAAAAATGTACACATAAAACAAATAATTTATAAGAATATACATGCAATTAGAAAATTTATGATATATAAATACTTTTAGATATTTATAAGAGTATATATGCAAAATAAAGCAATTAATGAGGGTGTATATACAAATTGTAAATTTTTGAGATTATTCACATAATTTCAAATAGTTAAAAAGTATACCTGCAAAAAATTCTTGAAGAAAATAGAAGCTTTTTCTAATGGTGTGGTAAGTGGCCCAACCTCATGAAAAGTTCACGCCAATCTAACTTGTAATTTTGCTTGAAAGCATTGCTCATCTTCATATCAAGAATAAGCAAACCTTAACCTTAGTTTGGTAGACATGATGTCATTATCAATTATTGACTTACTGCATTGAAGTTAGTCAGATGATCACTTTCAAGAATTTTTAGAGGCCGTTCGGAATAAACTATGAGGATTTTTGTGAACCATATAATCATATATTTTTCACCCTGCAGTCTTTGATGTAATCACCTAGAAACCTACCCAACAAATCAGGTAGCACCTTCATGATTTCATATCATTTATTTGAGGGCAAGGTCATATATTTGATTTCTACACTCTTGTAGGGTGTACGTATTCTTTTTGGTAATTTGGATGCTATACTTTGCATATTTGCCTAACCTGAATGTAGTTCTACCGTAAAGTGCAGAAAAAAATGTTCGAGATATTTAGGATATTGTGAATGATGGAGTGGCCTTTCAGACTAAATATGTGTATCGAAAGGCCAACAAGGCAGCGGACTGGGTGGCGGCATATGTGACATGCCACTCAGGAGACATCCTGTGGGCAGGGAAGGACGAATTGCCTAGGGCAGCATGTGACTTAGTTTTTACTGGTTCTACTGGGTGTATTTATTTAAAAAAAAAAATGAAAAGTCTGTACATGAATCTTTAATGTCAACACCAAATGACATCCCACTTCAATGAAAACCTTCCCTCAAAGTTTTCCTATATACTTTTAAGCTATGAGGCCCAAATCTGGTTCCAAGAGAGGACACCATATATCAAGCGTGGATTGGCGCGATTGATGATGTGAAACGTCAACTTATGACAAGCAGGTCCCTGCGTAGGTACAGGGTTGCATCAAGGAATCACCTTCCTTCTTGCAAATCCAAGGTCAAATTATCCAAAGGTTACTTTAAGATGTATATAAATAGATAAGTAACGAAGTTCGAAGCGCTTAGAGATTTGTGCCATGGATAATCAACGAGATCATACAAAAAAAAAGATGGTGAATCGGATATAACCCTCAAGCATCAAGTCTCTTGCAGCATGTCCATGAAGCTTTTTGTTGCTATTAAGCTTGGGCCTCAAAACATGCATATTATGTATTGATTAGCCATGTCTTGGTGATGTGTACCGTAGAATTATGTTGCCGGATAGCTTAAGCTTTATTGACAATGGCCTAACTTGGTTGACTTGACCACCTTCATTATAAAACAACATATACCGAATTGAGAAGAAAAGAACCGAGCGATGACGCTCACACTTGTCCAAATTCCAGGCCTTAAACCTCTAATAACTGAGCCTCCATATAAGAAAGGGAAAATCCATATATTCGCCATTGATGGCCATTGGGAAGGCAAAAGTGACCGCTTGAAAGCTTGACGGAGGGAGTATAATGGTAGGGGCCGTGCCATGCACGCCAAATGAGTGCTTCACACGCCAAAACTACGGGAAGGCCGCATAAGAGAAGTACCGAATCAACTAGAACTTGGCTTTCGGTACGAGCATAATTATGTGGGCCATTCTTGGAGAGGATTAAGCCCATCCTATCAAAGCCACGAACGAAGTTTTCAAACACGCATCCAACTAAAATTTTGTTCGACGCCACATAAGGGGGATTAAAGGTATGAATGCGGATGTTGTGGTTGGAGGCCGCGCACTGGTTTGTGTGGTCTTCCACTATCTCCCACAAATATAAATCCAAGTCGTTCCAAGTCTTCTGCCCTGTCTGTATGCATTTGCTCGGCTCTGGTTCGGGTTGTATAAAAAAATAATCGACCTTCTTTTATGATGACCGTTGGATCGCATTTTGTACTTATTTTAATGATCTCGAAGAGGTAGTCGTGCGATCCAATGGTTGATATTGCAGAAGAAAAAAATTATTTCTTCACACGAATGATACAACGCAGCCCGCTCGGCTATGTACGTACTGTAAGGTAAGTATCATTTACCAAGTGATTTTTATTGGCTTACATCAAGCCCGAGAGCTGTTGCTGCTGAAAATATCGCTATAGCATCTCAAAAAGAAAGAAAATAGATGAAGTGAACCGATCTGCTATTTATTTATAAGGTGTTTGACTAACTTATATTTCACGTCGAAGGTGGGATTGTACAAAAAAGCCTTTTTAAAAATTATTATTTAGATTTTTTGATCTATCCAAAAAAAATATTATGCATAAGCGAAACCGGCTAAAATTGCTCCTTTCAACTCTAATTTCTCCTGCTAAAGGGACTTTGTGCTCGGTCGTCACGTTGCAGGAAATATCTTTCTTCCTCAGGAAATCTTTTTGATGGAACTTGTTGGGGGAAAAATGGACCACCCCACAAGCACAAGCAAAGCACCCAAATCCGACAGCAAGGCCGTGCTCATGAAGGCTGCCGAGCACAGAAGGCTGTCGAGCTCATGCAGAAGGCCGAGCACAGAAGGTTGCCGAGCTCTTCCAAGCCGAGCTCTTGAAGGCTGCCGAGCTCAGAATACTGAGTACAGAAGGCTGCCGAGCTCATCTAGGCCGAGCTCATGAAGGCTGCCGAGCACAGAAAGCTGCCGAGCTCATGAAGGCTGCCGAGCTCATCCAGGCTGAGCTCATGAAGGCTGCCGAGCTCATCCAGGCCGAGCTCATGAAGGCTGCCGAGCACAAAAGGCTGCCGAGCTCATCCAGGCCGAGCTCATTAAGGCTGCCGAGCTCAGAAGGCCGAGCACAGAAGGCCGAGTTGACCTCAGAAGGCCGATCTCGTCGTCCATATGCTGCAGCCATGCCCTGCAACAGCCTCACCGCACCATGCTTTACT
>JAOXJJ010011753.1:19732-30874 GCA_025769935.1 Phoenix roebelenii | reverse complement strand
CTTCCTGCGTCCCTAGAACCTCTTCTTCCTTCTCCCTCTCTTGTTCTTCCTTCTTCTCCTCTTTCCCCGCAGTTGTGCTGCATCAATCAGCTTCACTTTTAGTGGCGATCTGGAAGGAATTAGCACCCGATCCTTATAGTAAAGTATTCCTCATTTGATTTGGTAATTTTTCATGCGGTCAGGTTCCATCTTGAGTTGTTGAATTTTTTGTTGCAAATGTTGGTCTTCACGGTAGGCAGCCCTTATTTTCCCCCAGATATCAAAGAGTGGATGGCTAATGGCATTGAGCATAGCTCCTTCGTGTCTGCGCGAAAGAGCATCTGCGGCTGTGTTGTCTTTTTCGGGTTTATAGATGATCTCGTATTCGTAACCCAGAAGCTTCGCCACCCATTTCTGCTGCTCCGGCGTGCTGACCCGTTGCTCTAAAAAATGCCGGAGACTCTTCTGGTCCATGCGTATTTGGAATTTCCTTCCCAACACATATGTTCGCCACAGTCGGACTGCCTCCATGATTGCCAGCATCTCCTTGGCATAAGTAGACCATCCCTTCTTCGCCACGCCGAGCGCCTTACTCATGTAAGCGATGGGTCTACCGTTTTGCGTAAGAACCGCCCCAATCCCTTGATCTGAGGCGTCCGCTTCTATCACAAATGTCTCTGAAAAATTCGGGACGGCGAGCACCAGTGTCGTCGTCATCGCTTGCTTAAGGTGGAGAATTGCTTGCTCGGCTTGAGGGCTCCACTGGTACTGCCCTTTTCTCAGTAACGCTGTCAAGGGTGCAATGATGATCCCGTATTCCTTCACAAACTTCCGGTAGTAACCCGTCAACCCAAGAAAACCCCGGAGTTCCTTTACTGAAGTTGGTCGTGGCCATTTCTGCATAGCTTGAATCTTCGTGGCGTCTACCTGTACTCCATCGGCTGACACAATGTGGCCGAGATACTCCACTTGTTGTCGCCCAAACAAGCACTTGGAAGGGTTAAGATAGAACTGATATTCAGCAAGGATCTTGAGGGTGGTGTCCACATGAACTAAGTGCGGTTCCCAAGTAGCATTGTATACCAAGATATCGTCGAAGAAAACTAAGACAAACTTACGTAGGTACCTCCGGAAAATAGAATTCATGGCTACCTGGAAAGTGGATGGGGGCATTGCACAATCCGAAGGCATGACTAGGTATTCAAAGTGTCTATTATGGGTACAAAAGGCTGTTTTTGGGACATCTTCAGGGTGAACACGGATCTGGTGATAGCCTGATCTGAGATCAAGCTTAGAGAAATATCGTGCTCCATGAAGTTCATCGAGCATGTCATCAATGGTGGGAATTGGAAATCTGTCCCTGACGGTGGCTGCATTGAGTGCTCGATAATCCGTACAAAACCTCCAACTGCCATCTTTCTTCTTCACCAGAAGCACCGGCGAGGAGTAGGGACTTTGGCTTTCTCGGATGATCCCAGTCTCCAGCATGTCCTTCACTTGTCGTTCAATCTCATTCTTCTGATAGTGGGCATACCGATATGGCCGCACGTTGATCGCTGAGGTTCCTTCTTGCAAGGGAATGCGGTGTACGAATTCTCACTCCGGATGCATCTTTCGAGGCTCTTCAAAGAGTGCTGAATACTGGCTTAACAACTGTTGAAGATCCGTTGACAGATTCATCTCCTCAGCTGCAGTTTGATGGTCGTCCCTGTCTTTGACAAATATGGCGAATATTTGGTTCTTCCCTTTTATTTCTTGCTGCATCCCCTGCAGATCAAGAGCTCGAGCAACTTTGGGAGGTTGTCTAGACAGCTTGCACTCTCGACCGTTCCACCGGAATGTCATCGTTAATTGCTTCCAGTCGCAGAGCACCGGCCCAAGCATGGCGAGCCACTGTACGCCCAGAACGGCGTCCAGCCCCACAATCGGCAACATATAAAAAGTCATCCAGAAGTTCTTGCCTTGCAGCTCCATCTCCACCGGTCGAAATCTTTCTTTGCAGTGCAGAGTTTCCCCATTCGCCACTCGAACCCTGAACTTTTCTAAGGCTTCCACTGGTAGTTGGAGTTGTTGGGCAATGCGGTTACTCACAAAGTTGTGAGTTGAGCTGCTGTCAATGAGTACCGTCATTGGCTGAACTTGGATGCGTGGCACTACTCGCATCGTCCTGGGTCCATTCCATCCAGAGAGAGCGTGTAGAGAAATCTTCGGGTATGCCTCTCCTTGGGATTGATCCTCATCGTGGGGGTCGGCTTCATCGTCTTTAGTTCCTCCCGCATCCTCCACTAGATCGGCTTCAATCAGGTGAACATGAAGAGTCTTGCACCGGTGCTCGGGTGTGAACTTCTCATTGCATTTAAAGCAGAGACCTCGCTCCCGTCGCTGCTGCATTTCTTCCCATGAAATGCATCGGATCGGCGCCGGAGCGGGAAGCCGTGGTGCCGACGTAGTTTGGTTCGAAAGTCGCAGAGCTCCGGCTGCTCGCAGTGGAGTGCTCCGTCTGCTCTCCATTTCTGCTCCAATCTCTCTTCTCGCAGCCGGGCAACTGTGATAGCTTCTCGCAGAGAACTGGGCTGCCGCATGCGTACCTCCTTTGCAATTTCCTCCTTGAGTCCTCCGATAAAGATACCTAGTAACGCGTCTCGAACTCCTGCTGGTATTCCCTCACCATCCCATTTTGTTGGACACGTGAAAGCTTCTCATTGAAGTTGATGTATTCATTGGTTCCGAACCGAGCCAACAATTTGCGTTCGAACACCCTCCAAGTAATAACAGCTCCTTCATCTTGGTATGTTCGTCACAGCCACTGGCACCAGTGGTTGGCCTCCTCGTCCAGGTAGAACGAGGCCGTGGAGACCCTTCAATTGGCCGGAATGCATTGGCCGTCGAAGTGTTGTTCAGCTCGATCGAGCCAAACAATGGGATCATCGCCGGTGAACCGTGGGAAGTCCATCCTTGGATGACGATGGGCTCCGATGAGTTCCTCCCTTCATTCAAAGCCTCCTTCTCGACGCGATACAGTTTGTTCGAGTGGCATGGGAGGCGGAACCGAAATCTGAAGGTGGCGGATGGCCTCTAGGACCTCCGTTAGACATCCATCAATTCGCGCCTCCAAACACCGTAGCTCCTCCTGCATCACGCCCATCTCAGCTTCTAGATGTTCTATCCTTTCCTTATTCGACATATTTCCGCTCTAATACCAAGATGGTAGGTCCCAACCAGAGAAGAAGAAAATGAAGACAAGGGAAAGGAAATGATATTCAATGGCTCTTCCCAAAGAGAAGTTAAGCCATGCAAAATAGCAGAGTTACAATTCTCTCTTCGGGTGAGAGGAACCCAATACAAGATAACCAACAGGACAGGAGACAAAAGACTCCCCTCTCACTCTTAATTACTCCCCAGCCTCCGTACAAGGCGAGCCATCGTCCATCAGTTCCGATCACGTCCCCCCATCTGCTTCGGAGTCCATCAGTGCCCTTCTCCCCCACATCAACGCGAACTACGGGCCATCACACATCGCTCCCATTTCCCCACGATCGCTCCGAAGCCCCTCTGGCTCTCCATCCTTCGTCCGCGTGTGATCTGGGCCATCACGCGTCTCCGCCCCTCGTCTTGCCTCCGCTTCGGAACCCATGCACATCTTCGTTGTTGGGTTACCCCTTGCTCCCCATGCTTCCGACGTTGTAGCTAACTCGCAGTAGCGGTCCATGGATGTTAAGTAGCGTGGGTTCGGCTTCCGGACGCGACGGGGTCTGGTGCACCCATCATCTAAGGTATGTAGTTAACCAGGAGGAGGCCCTCTTGAAGCTTAAGCAACACTGCACCTCAAGGATTTCCCTCCAATCATCACAGCAATGACAAGAAGAAATATGAGTTTACTACATAAAAGAAAAAAAGCTTCCGAGGTGATTCAAAGAACTTAATGGGTGCGAAAAGCATAATTCCGATCTACGAATGGAAAGTGATGGATATTGTGATGAGAGTCATGAGACTAGTGGAATAGTTCACTTATCTGAGATTGGTGTCCCAGAGAGGTCAGTTGATGAGCTCATGATGTTGTGTTGCATAAGGGATGAAAAAAGGAATTGGCAATGGGTTCATCAATGGTGTGTCCGAGAGACACAGGAAGACCATTAGATTAGGGGATGGTGATAGACATATGGTGTTTGAGACGCAGAGGGAGGAGATGGACATGGATTACAGTCCTTTGGCTACTGAAGAAGAAGACCTGCTGCCACTTCTATAGAAGATTTGGGTTTGGAACTTTGAACTGCACTGAAGAGAATCACAATAGGAGATGCTCATGCTCATCTTCTCCTACTATACATGTCGTCAGGTGGGTGTACAAGGAAAAGAACGATGGTACTAGTGCGTGAGCCTTCCCTATGATTACTTATATACATAGGTGCATAAGCATGGTGTACCAATAAAAAAAGAATTCGTGTATTTTTTATTGAATGGGGGTCAGTGTATTTACGGATGCCTTTATATTATTAGTTTCTCTTGTGATATATATGGTTTTTGTTACATGTAGTTCCCATTGCCCTCAAAAGAAATTTTGGAAAAAAAAGGACACAAGAAACGTAGAAGACTTGAGTTCCTGACAGCTATTTTACATGCGAAAAACCAATTTTGTTGGCCTTGTTTGGAGACGTAATTAATTTGAGAGCTACAAGCAAGCTAGGGACATAGATACAACCTTTCTTCATTATATAAGTATACACAATAAGAGAAATCTCCCTTTTAGAATTCATAGAAGCTGTGTCTCTGAGGTATAAGTTCATCGAAAGGAATCCTCGAACCGACACTGGAATAAACCATTCTGCCTCTGCCACCATTGCTCATATCAACCTGAGCCACGAATACGGCACAGACAGGCCTATGATCGGAGAATCTCGACTCTCCTCTTATATACTGAAGCTGTTCTATTCCGTTCCCATGCCATAATATTCGATCGCACCTGGATTAATATCATAAAAGCATTCAAAGGAACTTATTAGAACTGCCTAAACCTATCAATTCCTAATTACTAGCATTGGAAGGTATATATATACTTGGAATAGATAATGCTACAATATACCATGCAGGTGTTCTACGCTTCTTCTTAGATTTTACTGTCTCCCCAGCATAAGAATCGGAGTTGTGTGAGTATTTGTAAGTAGGAGCAAAATAGATCTTCCCTTCCTTCCACCCATTGAATACTCTCCCTGCTTCTTTCTCTAATTTTAACTGTAATCAGCAGTATAAGGGAGAAAAGAAAAGAAAAGAAAAGGGAGCCTCAGAAATATGATCATTTTATCAAGAATCTAACCAACCATAAGTTCGATATGGAGCAATGCGGTATGGTAAACAGGCCATGAAGGGGGACACAATGAAGGCATGGAATTTAACTATGTAGTGATATATAGGACGACAGGTAGTGATATGATCAACATATAGCTTATCATGGCAACTTTATCCTAGCCTACCAATCCTGCCATTTGATCGACTTAATATGTAGCGAAATGCAATACCATATAATTCCTAACTTTAGCATTTGTTTGCACTTATATTTTGCCAATAAAGAAGCATCTCACCATTATAAGTTGTTTGATTAGATAAAGATTACATACCTGATCTTTTTCTAGGAGTGCATCCCAGTCATTATCCTCCAGAAGCACTCTTGTCTCGTCATAGCTTAGTGCTACACGGTAGTTCAAATCACCAAACCATATCACTCGACTGCCAAGCAATAAAAACTAAAAGGAGTTAAAGAATCTGATATCATGTTTCTAGTTTCTGGCTCGTTGCAAGTTATGGATCCATACTCATGTTCAAGGATTTTTTCAGGAATTCGACGACCCGGGGTCTTGCAAATCCTAGGAAACTGTGTGCTCTTCAGGATCTCATTGACATCTGAGTTCCTCCTTAGCTCATCGCCCCCCTTCTCTCCTGAAGCCAAATGGCTGCAGACGAAGCAAAAGGACGTCCGATGAAGCGACATGCTCATCGCAATGCACCCCTGGAGCATAAAAATTCCTGTGAGCCACCAATTTTAGCTTTAATGGGGGGCTAATGAGGCTGAAGTTTGTGTCTGACCTTGTTACCGAGGCAGCCCATGATCCCTCTCCCCAAGGTGGCCACCCTAAGGTGGCCGATGTGTTGCACCAGCTCACTCCTGACCCACACGGAGAGGAAGATACCAACCATTTGCTTGCTCGAGATCAAACAGTAGTTCATCTGGTTTTGCTGATCGGAGCCTGCAAACTTTGTAATCGGAGAGTCCTCGTCGGTGGACTCAATTCTCTGGACGAACTCCCTGAGCTCTCTTGCCCTTCGCCTGGCGCTGGAGGGCTCCGATCCGCAATTGCAGGTCTTGACAAGAGCACTATCAACACGATAGTTCTTGCTGAGGACCTTGAGTGAAGGCTTTTGGAAGAAGGGGAGGCCGCTCGTGGACTTGGAATCTTTACTTTGTTTTGAGCCAGTGTTGGGATCAGAGGAGTCATCCCTGGAGGACTGGTCTCGGGGCTTGTTGAGAGCTTGGCTGATGAGGGCGAGCCATTTCGCAGCAGGCTCATTGTCCTCAATCACCAACACATTCCCTGCGTTTAAAGGAACTATTTCCTGAAACCTGTGAAGGAAATGCAGAGAAGAAAGAACACCACATTATTCTAGTCCATGGTTAGTGGATTCTAATGCATGCATGAAGAAGACTAGTGCTGATATAATAGAAGGAAAGCTCCTAATAGCTAAATATTTTTCCCTTCACTTCTTTGTCAGGATCAACTGAACGAACAATATGAAAGACTGGCTTGATTCGTCTAAATGAATGGCTTCTCCGCATTTGCAGTTATTGGTGAAGAGAATGCTAGTTTCACGTACTACCCATGGAGTTTAAGGATTTGCATGGCACATTTCTTATAATAAATTTTGAGAGATTTCCCTAACATTACTTATAAACAAGCCATAGTTGATGTAATATATCTGACTCGTACGATAAATATCGGCTCATTAATTAATAACTTATGTTGAATGGCTAAATGGCTTGTCACAATGACTGTAAGTGGTATTTTTTGGGTTGAAATTGCTGGCCTTGAATAGGAAATAATCACAAAGTAGGATCCATATATAGATCCACCCAGATTAAATGAAATAAGGCTATCACCAATAACCCCTCAATACAAACTTAATCACACAATGTGAATGAGTTAAGAATGGTGAAGAGATCCTTCTCCAAATGTGCAAATGGACATGCATTCAATTTGTTAATGTAGAAAGTCGATTTGGATCAGCTTCATCATAAGCTTCATCATAATTGGATTCACAAAGCATTTACATTTTCTTGGGATAAAACTTATATATCTTAAGTGATGCCATTGTACCAGATTCTGTGTTTAATTATTTGTTCCATATCAAGATAGAAAACTAAAACATCAGATATAGCTTCCCCTACCCTAAGATATAGATGTCTGAGGATCCTTCTACTTGTAGAAAATCTTCTAGGTTGATACCATTGTGTGGAGGCTTCCCCCCTACATTCCATGTTGCCACAAATATCCTGCAATGCACAAAATTTCATCACATAAGAAATATTAGGCTGAAAGCATGGCTCTCCGAATACAACTCACATGAACGAATCACATATCATCCTACCGGAATTCCTGAATTTCAGAAGGTTGCCGGCATGGCCGTTCGAAGCTGCATAGATTCAGACCTTCGATGCGTGAGCTCGAGTGTCTATCTGAAGAGAAGCAAATCAAAAATAAAAGTCTGGCTTATACATATCTAATCTCTGTGCTATGCTGGAATTCAAGCAATCAACCACAATGGATGTATTGAGATCAAAATTTCCACAAGCCACCTGAAAAGCTTTTTCTGATAACTGGAGATGTGTCCATGAAACTTCTCCTTACCATGTACCTCCTCTCTAAATCTATCAAATTTGAAAAAACAAAGAAACAAGAAAAATGCATGTCACGAAAAACTTAAAAATATGCTACTTTGGACAAATGACATAAAACTATCAAAGAAATTATTCAAAAAAGATTGTATACCATAAACAATTTCCCTCCGCGGGAATATATCGTCATTTGCGCTTCCCCCATTCTTCCCCTTCTTGCTAAAAATATTTGGTATGATGGACTAATAATGAAAGGTAAACGAGAAGATCAACCACGTAATATAATTACAGGAACTCTGTCGAAGGAGGACAAGCTGAGCTACAAAGCATCGACATATACCTTCTTCTTCTTATCATTCTTGACGGAATTTTCATTACTAGCGCTGGATTTGGTCATATCACGAGGCTGTTCTTGAGTGGACATTCAGCTGGAAACGAAACCGAGTGTCAATTGATGGACTTGGTTTCTGCCGTCTTTCAATTCTTTTCATAATTCCATGGTCGCCGGAGAGGCTTGCCGGCAAGCGAGGGCGGGTGGGATGGAGGCAGGGGGGACGGAAGATTGGATGGTGGAGAGAGGTTTTGGGAGATGGAAAGAGAGCCAAGGCCTGAAACGAGGGGTGGCTACAGGTGGCCGCGAGGCCGTACTCTGTTTTCCGTTTTGGCCTCCTTTCGCTGCTTACGTTGTTGAAGACAACGAACTCTCCCGCCAACTTATGTGGGAGGGAGACTCGGTCTTCTCGTCCTGTTATCATATCACGCTACAATAAAGGACCGGGATATCCAGGAGAAAAGGACCATTCTTTTTTTATATATATATTTTGCATGTATACTTTTTTTTTTAAATTCAAATTTATATAGATATATTTTTTAAAATTTATATTTATTTCTGTACCCTCATAAAGTACTATTTTTGCACAAATGCCTCCAATATAACCGTTCCTCTAACACCGTTAATAAAAACCATATTTAGTTTAATTAAAAATAAAATAAAAAATTGAAATTACTTTTTTTGTCCTCCATCACGATCACCTTATATATGCTTCTTTTTGCACATCTACCTATTAAGGATATTTTGATCATTTTAATTTAAAACTGTTAATTTTTTTAACAATGTTAGAGGATGTGGATACATATAAAAAACAAGAATAAAAAAAAGATAAAATAGCAAAACAAGTGTTTTACAAAAGTATATATGTAAACATCAATTTTGGAAGGATATTCAAACAAAATTCGATATTTAAAAGGGTATTTATGTAAAAAAATCTTTTTTTTCCCTTGAGGATTAGAAATGTGATATCTCCGGCGCTTCTTATTTAGCATAACTTTTCGGGTAAATATATTAGTAACAGAAAGCAATTTTATTCACGTATATTGCATTCCTTTTCATATGATCTCTTGTAAAAAGTATTTATCCTGATATTTGGTATGCGTAGAAGATTTATGAGCTATATAGTTTTGGTAGTGGAATGACCATTTCTTAACTTTGCAGGATGGATGCTATTAAGAAGTACTTTCAAAAGAAAAATCTTAAATTTGTGTAACATGATATAGAGAGAAATAGGAAGGAACATAATAAAGAAATCATTCCTCAAAAAAATATGGAATCTTGTGAGGAAACTTCGGGAAAAAGTATTTAAAAAATGAGAGAATGCAAGCAAAATGTACTATGTAATTGTAGTAGAACTAAAGTTTCATTTTTCAAATTTGATTGTTTTTTATTAAAAAATATTGTATTGATCTAGAGACCTATTATGTACTTTTTATGGTAAGTTTAAAATATTTTATTGAGAAAAGATTAAAACAAAATATTGAGAAGCTTTAAGAACCTATTATATACTTTTTTGTCTTAAAAAAAACTAGTATTATTACTAGTTAAGGTAGTACTAAGCTGACTTATCTTGTTGAGATTGTAATCAGGTCAACATTTTTTTATAAGAGAACTCTTGTATAGTTGTACAACAATGATTATTATTACCCTTGACATCTAATTCGCTCAAATCCTCCCCCTCCGTCATCCTTCTCTTTGTTTATTTATTGCACCTGCATCAAATTAGATTTCCAGCATTCTGTTTTCTTCCTTATGCTGTGTCCATTCGTCTAATACTGCCAGTATCGCCACATTACAGGCATGCTCTAAAACCATTATTTTGCTGTCATGGCAGAAAGAAAAGAACGCCTCATAGTCCACTTCAGCCTTGAGTAAGGGCTTCCACAAAAAATTAATAATTGCTACAACTGGCATTATAACAGAAAATAAAGCATATTTAGCCAGTAACAGCAAAAGTAACATATTTGTTTGGCCATGCCTTTGGGGTTTTCCTCTTTTTTTTGAGTCACCTTTTTTTTGGTATCACGCATGGAAGTTTGTCTCGGAAATTTCAAATAACAGCCGCCATTCCCGTCATACAGCAGCTGTTATAACAGGATTATTGGCCAAGAGATTGCTTATTTAAATCTTGGTTGCGGTGATTAACAATTTTCTCTGAAACTCTTGGACGATGAAGGAGCTTATCTCTATATTTACCGAGATGATGGATATATGGAGCTTATCTAGATTGCTTGTCTCTCTTTCCGCATCATATATTTACTGAGAGGTAAACGAAGCAGTAGATTGAATGGCAGCTTATGTAGAATCTTTTGGATGGATTACATGTCGTCACCCTCTCATTTTCAGGATACCTTTTCTTCTAATATGAGTGAATGTATCCAAACTAGATGGGTATAAGTCATCTGTGTAATCACAAAAAATAAAAATAAAAAAAGCTCATCTGTATAATAACTCCTATGCAAGCAAGCACCAAAAAATGCCTACTATGAAAATGAGCAGACATTAAGAGTCAAAGCCAGACATTAAGAATCAAGAACCTTCATTCCTATCTGCAAAACAGAGAGTAGAAATAATCCATGGTACCTGTGATTTTTGACAAATGAAATTTTTTTCCCATTCCAAACAGCCTAATGTTCACAAGATTAGAACCTCAATTCAACTACCACACCAATAATGATAGAGAGCAGAGAGCCAATCCAACCACCCTAACAACTGGTTACCAAGGAGCCAAACTATCAACATCGACATGGTTCCTGCTATGGCTACTAGTGGACTGAGGTATGAGAAACTAGTAACCAGCCAAGTGCTTGTCATATTATCATTCTATGTGTGTAGCTTATGTGGAGAAAATTGTAACAAAACATGGTTGTTGATCCCATCATGACTACATGTGGAGATCTTGCATTACAACTGAATGCACTGACAGTCTCTTATACATCAGTCGAAAGCA
>JAOXJJ010011753.1:0-19632 GCA_025769935.1 Phoenix roebelenii | reverse complement strand
ACCACTCCATGAAACTGATCACATATGATTGAAGCCACTAAGACATCACAAAATGATAATGCTTAAGCCATCACTAAAACTGAATGCACTGACAGTCTCTTATACATCAGTCGAAAGCAACCACTCCATGAAACTGATCACATATGATTGAAGCCACTAAGACATCACAAAATGATAATGCTTAAGCCATCACTAACCGAGAAGACCTTCATTATCAATCTGGAAAACAAAAGGAATGAAATATAAAACAAATTCTTGGGGTCATACCACACAGTACAAAGAAAATTGAGATTACCTGCTTAAACCTTATCAGTGGAACATCTCATCTAGCTTCTGCCTGTAAAGAGCCAAGCTCTGCATTGAGAGACAGAACTATATGACTCGTATTGTCAATGACTGAAAAATGCTTCAAGCAAGAATTCATCAATGCTTATAAAAATGCTTGCACACAAGAATTTTTTTTCATGCTGGAAGATGAGTGTGGTTTGTGTTCATTTGTTATCCATAACAGAAATTATTGAGATATGACAATCAATCCTTTTCATGGAAATGATTGTTTTATGCTGTATGAGAAGAACTCATATTTTAAGAGAAAAGACAATTACCAAAGAGAAGAATAAGCAATAAGGAAGATAATTAAAAAGACTACAGAATTGGTTATCAAGTATTTAATCAGCAGCTGCAAAGGGGGGGAGAGCAACAGATGGTTTAAAAACTTTTAAGCCATCAAGTACACCATGTCCAAATCTTTCCTCCTTGAACCCAAAAAAGCAGAGGGGTGGAACCATATCTGAACATGTCTCATCAATCATTCACTTACAGCATATGCCATGGGTCCTCCAAAACGTCAGCAGTCAGTTCACTCATAACAAAAGAAAGAAAAAAGGGTCTGAAGTCCAAAATTTTGGAAAGCCCAATCCAAATTAAAAAAGAGAATAGCCAATCATGCTGCAGTTATTCAAAATAAGTATCATTCTCCTTGTGTAAACCTAAATACGTCTTTCCTGCGCTGTAATTTTTTGCTGTTTATTAACATCTTGCATAGCATATGATTAATATTATGATCATATGGTATACCATTAACAAAATCAATGTTTAAAAGAAGGAATAGCATAGTGAGTTTAAGAGTTGGGCCAAAAAGAAAATTTTAGCCATACATGAAAAGTGTGAAGAAGTAGCATACCTTTGTATAAGCATAAACACCAGCCTCAGAAGGTCCTACAGGACTCCCTCTCCTGATGAATTTGCCATCTCTGAAAATATAGAGCATAGGAATGCCAGTTGACAACTCAAGGCTGATTACCTGCAGGAAGAATAATTTTACTTTCCAGTTCGAAACTCATACACAGATCAGTGTGTCGACCTATGGGTACTTGATAATAGAAAATTTCCCAAACATAAAGACATTTGCAGACCTCTTGAGAAGTAAGCTTGTCAAGGTACATAATAATAGACCTTAGTGAATTCCCATGCGCAGAAATCATCACATTTTTTCCACTCAAAAGTTGGGGTTCAATCTGCCATACAATCCTTTCCAGTGGTCAAATAATTGAGTAGAATAGCTAATATTTGAATGCTAAACATATTAGACAAAGACTATCCAAGGGCTGCTTCATTACAAAAATATCAACAAGATTTTCCATTCTTATGCCAAGCGTTAGATGATAAAGGCACATTTGTATGGCAAGACATGAGATAATAAACCATAAATCTAAAGATGCAAGCTTTAATCCTTTGAAAATGCATATTGGACAAAACTTTGAATTTGTTCCCTACATATAACAGTTCCAGACCCCCCCTTCCTTTATTTATATATAATCATAGGAAAAAAGATAATGGCTGTTATAGTGGGCTATTTGGTGTCACAATGGCATTATAACACAAATAACCGCCGTTCGGCATTTGCACTGCTCCCTTAATAAAATAGCATTTCTCTTCAAAATCCATTTTTTCAAAATTTTTCCCTCCCAAAATGGTTGTACTGCCCGGAAAAAGAAATATTTTATCAACCGAATGTGATTTTGTGAAGGCCCGATCCAGACCCAATCCAATTGATTGGCCCGGCCCATCGCAAACCCTCGCGTGTCATGCACATGATAGGAAGTGGAAGACTCTAGAGGGAGTCTTCTTTCTCTTCGGCGACTCCAACTAGGAGTCGGAGACCTAGGGCCACCGGAGCCCTAGGTCTCCTCTATATAAACACCTCACCTCTATTGGTCCTCCACCGACGATCATCGAGTTCCCCTCTCTATTTTCTCCCGTTGAGTTTGTGTTTGCTCGATCTTGTGCCCGCCAAAAATTGAGGCTGTCGGATGCTGCCGAAACCAAGGTAATACCCTTCCTTCCTCCCCTTTCCTTTTTTTTCTTCCCACGACTTGGAATTACGGCTACCAACTGAGAAATCAGCCGAAAACTGCTCAAGAAAAAGAATCCCCTGTTTTGCTCTGTTTCACTTCCTTTTTTTGGGTCATGTCCACTACCGACGTTCATCACCGAAGCCCTCAACCACTCCCTCATGTTGGTCCCTGATCGAAGCCAGACCCCCATCTGCTGGCAAGTAGGCTGGGATCTGAGTACAACCGAGCCAAGAATCACCCTTCTTGGCTTTGTTTTTGAGTTGAATTCAGCCGGCCGCTGCCATCGGCTACTCTCCACTATGCCACCCCTGCCAGCTGCCGCCTCGCCAGACCACCATAGCCAGCCACCATCCACTCCCTTCCTCCCCTATTTACCAAGAAAGAAAAAAAGAAAAAAGAAGAGAAAAAAAGAGGAGAGAGAGCCCATCCTTCTCTTTCTCTTTCTTATTTTCTCTCTTCTTTCTCTCTCATCTACCTGTTTCTCTCTAAACAGACTTATGAATCCCATTATGGAATCCTGTCCACCTGTTCTATGGACTTGAGTTGACCCCTGCAAAGATGCCCTAACCGCTCTAGTGCTTGGGCTGCCTACCGAACAGATCCCCCGGCCTTATTGAATGTTCCTAAAACCATCATTGATGAACCTTGTCGAACGACCATGACCCTAATCGAGTTCGTGCCCCATGACTCATTTTTTGGGTTGCCCAAGCCTGACTGACTTAGAACTATGGAACGCTGTCATCTGACTAATCATCCTTATTCTTTATTATATAATTTCATTCAAGACATTGAATAGAAATTAATTTTGCTTTTAATATTTTAAATGGGTTTAGTAGATTTGCCTAGCGAAGTTTGATGGTTTAAGATAGAAGAGGTAAGTACATATTACGCTCATTATTTTTCAAATAATCATGTTTTTCGTGCATAACATTTGCTTGTGAAAGTATCATGCTTTTCTTAAAATTACAGATCAACATATGTGTTAATAAAAATGGTTTTGTAATGAAAGACAAATCTGATCATGTCATTTAGTATTTTTATCTATTTATATGTATATTTTAAAAAAAGATATAAGTATTTGAAAGGCTCTTAGATAGCTATGCATGATTCTAGAATTAAAAAAAGGGCATCTGGAGCTAGCATCCATATGAACATAAGCCCCGCCAACAGGTATAAAGTTGGAATACGAAACAAGAATCTTTGTCGACTACGAATACGGACTTTGTCACGAATATAAAGTGACCATAGCACGAATATCTATGAGCAATATTTTGAACTATGATATAGTAGCAGAAGGATGATTTATGAATTGATTTACAAAATAAACTTGAAACCATGTTTATGAAATATGAATGATTTGTGCATGCATGATTGGCTTTATGATTTGTTTTAATATACGGTACTATGAAATACTTTAATTTGTAATATCTATTATTTTTCTTAAATAATATATTGATATAAAAAAAACTTATGCTTGATCGGATGAGATAGATAAGATTTACTTACTGAGCTATGTTGCTCATATATCTCTATTCTTATTTTTCTATTTTCAGATAAATAAGTTCAATAGGAACAAAAGATGATCCAGGCTTAGAGTTCGCGCTAGCAAGCTTGACAATTTGGTAGAAAAAATTTATTATTTTAAATTGACTATGAATCTATGGTTAATGATTTTCAGAATATTGAAAATTATGGGTTTGGTATTTATGTTTCGATTTAGACACTTTGAACTAGTATTAGTTTCATTTAATGGATGATGAAATTAGACTTTTATTTATTATATTTTGTTTTGAGATGAATTTGAAAGTTAAATAAAATGTTTGGCTTCATGTTATCGCAGGTTGTACCCCTCAGTAGCATGGCCATGTTATGTCCCAAATTTAGGGCATGACAGATTTGGACAATAACACTGTTATTTTTCTGTTATTGTCCCTATATTCTGCTATAATGGCTGTTATAATGAATTATTTTAATACTAAATAACTAGAAATCGCACAAAATGGACAATGGTTTCCTTTGAGGTCTGTTATAATGAAATAACACCCATATTGAAACCTTGCTCCGAAATAAGTACTTGTTAATCAAATCCATTTTTCACAAAGGAACAAAAGAAACCAGAAAAAGCATAAGACGAAGAAAAATATCCACAACATGCATCAGCCAACATATAAAATGTTTACAGTGAAATTAGTAAATCAAATTAAGTATTTTACCTGCTCTTTGAAATAAGCAACAGCCCTCTGGGCACACATCTCCAAACTCTCTCCATTTGGGGGAGGGATGTCATAACTGCGACGCCATTCGTGAACTTTCTCTTTCCCAAATCGATCTGCTGTTTCTTGCTTGTTGAGACCCTGTAATTCACCGTACCTGGAAGAAACAACAGTTGATACAGCAAAGCAACATTACCAAACTAAGGTTAACATTCGTCCAAGTAAAGAAATATCCTTAAAAGAAGTGAAGAGAAGTCATTACATTCGTTCATTCAATTGCCAAGCTGCTATCACTGGAATAGATTGTTTCTTTGTTTCTTCACTAGAAATCTGACTCCATCTCTGGGCCTGTTCACTCTCACTGTGCGTGATGATTGGAACCTGAAAATCATGAGATATGCAAGAGGAAAATAATGTTAACATGTCACATGTAAGTATACGTGTATGTGTGTGCGTAGTTCTTGGTCAGTTGGTGTTAGAAAGGATACATACGATGGCCACACAAAAAGAAGATCCTTAGCATAACTACCAAATTTAAGAAGACAGAAATAAAAGGAAACCTTCTTCCGGCGATGCTGTGTCATGGCGAGCATGGCAGTCATTTGAGCACGAATCAAAGAAGAAGTATAGATCATGTCCACAGGTATGTTGCATATCCTTTTACCAGCTTCAATTGCCTCCTCCACGCCTTTTTGGGTCAAGGGTACATCAACACATCCGGTAAACAAATTTTTCTCATTCCACAAAGACTCACCATGCCGAATCAATATAAGTGCAGTTTCATCTGCAAACAGATAAATATCCTTTTCAAAAGGAATAAATTCAGTAGTCAAAGAGAGACAAAACATTATAATCACACTTGCTGATAATATCCTTTTTGTGTGGCAGAACTTTGATCTTATGTGGCTTTACATGCAATCTTGAGGGTTTCCAATGTACAACAAAAGCTGCAGATGAAAAAGACTTACGTGGTTTTTTCTTTGAGTCACTAGAATTATTCTTTGATGGTATTTGAACTGGATCAGCTACGGAAGAATGTGAGCTTGATGCATGTGTTACACTTAATCTGCAGCTCCCAGAGCAACAATTTCCCCTTGCAATAAGCCGTGCATCAACACCAAAACCCTTAGAAACCATATTCACTGAATAATTTCTAATTCCATTCTGAAAGCCAAAGCTGCTGCGACACCCATGGGCGTGGATGGACCCAGTGGCCTGATGAAATGTAGTGACAGCCATTCTAATCTGTTTCATATAGACATGAGAACATAGATATGAACGTTAAATGATTAATTACTTTATGAATAAAAAGAACAATTATCAGCAAAAATAATCAGTTTGTTTGAACTTCTTGTGTTCAACATGGACTTTGGATATGAAATATACCATTTATATGATTTCTTTTATTTTTCTTGCTTACTTTGTGGTTTAGTCACATAAGCAAAATATGAAGATTATACTAAAATCAGCTCATAACCACATCTGAAAAATGCAATTTTCCATAGAAGCATACATATTTAAGTTTAGAGAGGAATTATTAAAAGAAAAAAAGTCTACAGCTCACTGAACCCATTCCTTAATCAATATTTTCACCAATTAACTGCAAACTTGTTCACACACACATTAAAGTTAATGAAAAATATGCTTAAAAATATACGAAAGAAATGAAGAGGAATACCACAAACCCTGTAAAAATCGGCTATCATAACTTCATATCAGATCCCAGCAAATTTGAACTCTAAAACACTATCAACCCATCAAACTCCAAAAGACCAACTTCCCCACATGAATGGTTCCCATTTCCCACAGAAATCGCTCACGTGCCCCAAAAACATCACGACCACGAAATAAGCCACCGTACATGCAAAGGAAGTCAGGAAAGCGGAGACAAAAGGCGAGCTTGATCGAACTGGAGAGGCCGCAAGATCTCACCTTTTATAGGGAATCGGTGTCGTCCGCCAGAACCCGAAAGAGAGCGATGTGAACGAGGGCCAAAAGAGAAGCTCGGAGGGATCTTAGCAGGTAAAAGAGAGGAGAGGAGGAAGACGACGAGGGGCACAGCGCCGCATGTCGATCCCGAGGCGGGGAGGGAGGGAGAGGATCTAAAGCGAGAGATCGAACGAAGGGATCGTCTTTGGGATGAGAAAAACGAGGGCTTTGGCAGGAGTTGGGCAAGGGGGAGACGTTGAATCTGGTTTATTAGGACAGAAGAAAGAAATTTGGCAGCGTCGCCAAAACTTGGCATTTGGGGAGACGAACAGAGTTGGTGGGTAAAATTTATAGTAGCAGGGGAGGGGGAGGGGGAGGAGCGGAAATCAAAGTCCAAAATGAAAAGAATATTCCTTTTGTTTGCATCTACAGATGAGCAATTACAAGATTGCCCTAGAACAAGGATTGATTTTTACTTTTTTTTTTTTGGGGGGGGGGGGTATCCTACATGATACGGAGATGATATGGTCCAATCTTTTGAAAAAGGTGCAAATCTAAGGCATTTCTCCAAGATCATATAGCTACTTATCAAGATATACTCAGAGCATATTCTTAGAGTCTATTGTTGTATATTTTAATCCTTGTATCTATTATCATCTTAAGCAATTGTACAGAAATACTATAAAAGAATATATAGATCTTCTCACCATAGTAGGTTAAGAGAGAATATTTTTACAACTTCAGGTTCCTTTCTACAATATCAAATTGTAGCCTTTTGGGCTAAGTTTTATGTTAATAGAATTGGCTTCTTTAACACAACTAAACAAACTAATCTACTTATAAATGATTGTAAGTGTTGTTGGTGGGAACCGACCCATCCTAGGCACCGTATGAGAGATGCGGTGATGCTGGAGAACTCAGCGATTTGTTGCTCCGGGATGAGGATTCGTAGTGGGCTGCCACTACAAAGATTCTAGTTGGGTGGTCGTGCTCTGACTTGAAACAACACAAACGAAGAAGCCCTTTAGCCAGAGTGTATCCGGCGAAGGACCCTCTGATGCCTAAATTCGGATGATGCTCAAGAAACAGAAGGAAGTTCTCTTGTAGTCCTTTAGAGCGTCTGAGCACTTACCCCCTGGGTTCCCCCTCTTTTAATGATTGTATAGGTGGAAGAGCTTACCAACCATTGAAAAATTAGACCACTTGGGCTGGCCAGGAATGACTAGCCTTGGTATGGCCCGGATATCAAGCTCAAGCGTCTCGCACGTGGATGACATCCTGCCAGTCACATCGGCAGGATTTCGGTGATCACCGGAACATCCAACTATGCTGCTGTCAACCATAGAGAGCTCTCCAGATACGAACCTAGTCACACGGCATGGGATTTGCCCAATGGCAACTTCTGACTAGCCATGCACCGGCGTCGCGACAAATTTTGATTGGTCGGTCCTTCTGGTGAGTTGTGGACGACCTGGACATCAGTAAGTATCATTGCTTCATGATTTGTAATTGCAAGCGGGATCTCGTGCATGGTAGTCTATGTCATATTTGTAGGGTATGGATATATGTCACTTTGCAAAGTGGTTAGGTGTGGTCCTACTACCGGAGTTACTCCCATCAGCTGCCCCGAGGAAGTAGATGGAGATCATACTAGACTTGCAGGAAGGTGGATTCCCTAACTTTAGAAATGTTGACTCTCTACATGGAGAGCGACTGAGTCTAACAGCCCTATCTTACCTATAATCGACCAATTTTAAAGCAGCTTTTCAAGCTTCCAAGTTCTAACCACTGTACTTCTCCTGGGGCCAATATGCCCCTTGACCTACCCCCTCAAACTTCAACCCTCTAAATTAGAAAAAAAAAAAATCGAATTCAAGGTAAGCCTCTTCCATGTCATACAAACGATGTCTCCATTTTTTTATTCAAAAAAATAACATCTTTTAGTCCATGAAGAAGACTGATCATTTTTTTTTTTACTCATCGAAGCTTGATCGAGGAAGTTCTTATTTAGTTTCTCTTATTTGACCAATTAAAGTGAATGTCTCAACGTCGCGTGCTTTGATCTTCTTATGATTCTTTACTCCAGGTAACCAGCTCAGAGTCTCCTGCCCCTCTCATCAATTTTCTTACCAAAATGGTGTACTGAAAAGCTGAAGAAAATATAACATAGCTACGTAATGGTAGGTGATAGGCTGATAGCTGCACCTTAAGAGTATCCACTTGACATATTCTTTGTTCCTCTCAGAATGATGCCGAAATATTTTTATTGATGTACCTTTCGGTCTTGGAAAAGTCTAAAGTAGGAAGTCACCGTCGGTCTAAGATTTGATTGTCAACATATCTTTCTTGCACACATCTTCCGACCACCTGTTCTCAAATCAAGTTTCTTATTGAAGGGAGGAGGGAGAAATGCTACTTTAATAGTCTAAAATTGGAGGTGGCAACACGATGCCGATTGGATTCTGAAACTGTGGGCATGTCGGAGTTCCTACGTGGTTCGGATCTCCAATCTTTTTAAGTAGAATTTAAACTAATTAAAAAATCTACTAATAAGATGTATAATCTCAAAAAACTGTGGGCTGCAATTCCATTTTTTCATTTTAACCCATTCACCAACTCCAGGAAGTGGATTCTAGGTTCGAACACTCACATCCATATCCATCATCTTCCACGTAGATGGAAGTTTTATTTTTTAATTTTTATTTATTATTTGGATTTCTGTGAAGAAGAGGATATAGATTCGACTAGATATATTCCAAGCACTTTGTTTTTACCCCTTCTCCCGAGTAATGTTACATGGACAAATGCTAGTACTGAAAGCGAATGATAAAATAATCTCTTGGTTCTCAGCAGCAACTTGGTTCAAAGCACTGTATCACTGGGATCACTAATGCCTCCATCCAAACAGGATTTAAAGATTTTTTTCAAAACGAAATTCGAACATCCATTTGGATGCTGAAAATCAGAAGATCTCATCGGTACAATAACATTTTCATGCTAAAATTTCAGAGTAATATCCAGGGCTTTTGTTTTATCTTGCCATGTAGCAAGAGGGGATTGGTTCAATCTATGGAATTTGTTGTCAAACATAACAATCGGTTGATCATGGAGTTAGCAAATCAGTGTATATAAAATCAACAAATTTTTTATGTTCTTAAATTTTCATTTGAATCTTAAGAAAGAACTAGAACATTTTAAAGCATGATTCACCATTTAGCAAACAGCTAAACCTGGATTTTTGAAGATGAGTTACTTATCACTTAACCTGTTTGGATAATTCAGCAGAATTGATGTCGATTTTCTGCTGGATTCATATTTTAGATGGCCAATTCGGGCATATGGCCGATATCAACCCAACATCCTCGAGCTTAAATCCTGCAGGAGAAAGAAAGGATTTTTTTTTTTCTTTCTGCAATTTTTTGACGCCTTCTCTCCTAATCATCGCCAATCCTCTGCCTTTTCTCTTTCCTCTCTTCTTCACTTCCCTCCCTCCTAATCAAGCACTGGGCTCCTTCATTATTTCTGACCATCCAATACCATGATTTGAAGCCTGTTTGTAATTTGCATGCTTGATTGACCACTGTATCCATGCGTCACGTTGGTTCAGTGCTTGTTGTGAACCACCCCTAATCCTGCATGGCCTTTTACCTTTGGCCAAGCTGGTCGATGACCCAGTGGCAGTAAATTTGAATTGCAGTACTATTGTTATAGAGCTATGAAACATTAAATTAGAGAACTATGAGACCATCTGTCGGATTCAATGAGGTGGAACATGGGCTAACTAATCAGTCAGCCAACCAAGATAGCCAAAGAACTTAGCCAAGACCTGGTTTGCATCAGTGCAGGAGCCCCACCAGTACAATGTCTTATAACTGGTATATCAGAGTATCTCACCTCTTCTCGATCAATATCTTAAGATGGCACACAAAAATATCTCAGCTTTCTCATAAATTTGCAACTAATCATCTTGGCCGAGACACTGAGATCTCTCTTTAAGTCTCAGCATCAGCCATCAACCAAGATGCAAAACTACTTATTCTTTCAGCAATACAAACACTTAAAATACTCAGGCTAATGCAAATGACAACTGCAGGAGGTCAGCACAAAATCATGCAGTGGATGAAGAAAGCACTAGACACCATGACAAGCAGAGCGATCCAAAAACACAAATTGAATACTAAAACATGCAAATATTTGAAGATTATTAGTTTAAGAGAATATTATGATGTTGTTGGAAAACTACCACATATTGGAGGCCTCTAAAAGGCTAATATTGCATAACCATCTCATGTTAAATAGCCAATAAAAATCAACTAAAGAACACATAATTTCACCATGTCAAGAATCACAATGGCCATGTCATCCAAGTATCAGTCTCTAAAGGTGGCGGCATTATATAGTATCACAAAAAATGAGAAGTATAACCCACCAGTTAAACATTGTTTCTTCATAGCATCACAGAAAAACTTCCCTCTGTGTATAAAAGAGTGTCATTTTTCTTTGACAGTTCTTTATAACAGAAACACACTTTTACCACTATACATACCAAATAACATTTATCATAACCAGATAAAGCCACGAGTAGCTCAATGCATTCAGAAGCCTAAGGAACTCATTAAGAGAGACCTTTTTTTCTTTCCGTTTTATCTTTGAGACCTTCTCTGCGGTGGACCGGCCTAAGGGGGGCTCACTAAGAAAAGCTTTTTTCCTTTCTGTTTTGTCTTTGAGATCTTTCTTGCAGTGAGCCTTCTTTGGAACCGAGCCTTAGGCGACCGCCTCAGTTGCCTAAGAATTGGGCTGGCCTTAGATAAAGCAGTGTAGCTTAAAGCATGAGGCATCTCAATAACATACAATTATATTAATAAACTTCTATATCCTTTTCTCAGAGAGCTCAAATTACAAAATATAGCCTACCCTCAAAAACAAAAAAAACAAAAAAAAAATAGATAAGCAGAAAGCAGCTCCTAGTCCCTAGCCTTTTTATGTAATAAAAATAAAAATATGTTTGCACTCCTTGATCCTCATTTAATGCCATTCTATGAATACATGCGGTCATCCAAGGAGAATCTGATTTCAATTAACAAAGCCAGAGCTCTCTCCATCGCTCTCTCTCTCTCTCTCTGTGGCTTATGAACTAAGCCGCTGCAACAATTCTCAAGCACCAACTGCAGATCAAAAGCATACAATTTAGTCCTTCCTCGTAGATGCAGATAAAACCTGTCCCAAACACTACCGGTCCATGGAGGAACCCAACGTCGCATAGTAATAACTGTTTCCAATGTACTGCTTTTCAAGTAACACGCAATTATATTTCAACCATGACTAGTATTTATAACGTTTATGATCCCTATCTGTATACTCTGAACATCCTGCTCCAGTTCCCTCTCGTGATGGGTGGGAATTTCCATAATGCTGCACACTCTCTGAGCGTCTTCCCATGCCCATATCTTTCTCACTGACCAGATTTGGAGGACCTTGATGGTCATCTCGTTTCCTTTTCACACCATCCAACCATCCTGTCCCAGAAACCTCTCTCAAGGGGTATATTGTGTTTGTAACTTTCCCATTGCTACTGCATACCTTTGGAGAGGGGAATTCATGCTCATCAAGAGATGATAATTCTCCTTCCTCTGCATTTGCTTGGTCTGGTTCAAAACCACAATCGATGTCAGTTTTATCTTCAGAATTAGATCTGAGCTTACTCTTTTCCTGTGAAGCTTGTTGTTCTGAGGACCTAAAATTCCTCATATCTTTGCTTCCAACTTGCTCTGTATGCTCATTATCAAGTTCTTTCTTGTTCAGGGGTTTAAGCCAGGCAGGTCTTCTATCCTGCTTTATTTTCTCATCCTCGACCACTAACTCAATTCCATTTTCAAGTTCCCTTTCAATGAGATCATCTTCATCCATTATGTCAGTTTTATTAGCTACGTCATTTCGGAGCTTCCGCCTCTTCTCCAAAGCAGCTTTAACTTTGTCCTTGTCAATCTTCGTGATTGCATCTGATGGGCAGTACCTTTTAGCAGTTTCATCATACTTGAAGTTCTGTCCACGAGTGCTGCTGGACATTGCAAACGAACTATCATCCTTCCATTCCTTTGTCTCCATTGTTTTACCTTTTTCAGCTATTGCTGCATCTCCCAAAAGTCGATCAAGTGTGGCCCTGCGATAACTTGAAGCTTCTGTAGCGCTCTCCGTGCAGCCAGAAAACTTCTCCACTTCATGATGAGAGCAATCCTTGCCTTCTATATCCATGTTGTGGTCCCATATCATGCTTTTACTGTCAGCACTCCAATTGTCATTACTTTTTTGTGTACTCTGAAACCCAGTACGATAATTATCAGCATGTAAGTGGGACCCCACAGGCCTAGCAGGTGGTTGAGGTTGTCCTCCTTGCTTGAAATTAACACCCCCAGCATCTTGAGCAGGCCCATTTACTGATACTGAGCTCTCACTAACAGTTGAGGTTGTTGGTGCATGCTCGTTAGTCCCACCACCGGTGCTTCCTTCTACTTCATTGACATGAGAAGGTTGCCCCGTATGATTTTGCTCATAGAGCTCCAACATCTGATTGCTAACATCTGCATGCAATACATTCAAGAATAGGAATCAATGCCCATCATAAATGTGCATAATGTCTGGGACCAAAAGTATTTTAACAAAAAGTTGAACCTTCCAACTGCCGTGGGGTGACATCAAATTCTTGCCACCAGACCTTATCACCATCAGATGGCAACTTCACTTTAAGAAACTTAGCAGCAAGAAAGATGGCACCAGCTGCTACATGATGGGGCTTAAATTGGAGGCAGAGCGATGTCCGCAGTCTGCATACCCCACATAAGGAATGTAGAACAGATGAAAGGAAGTCAATGTAATCCACAATGGAAATTACTAGAAACTGATGCAAACAATAATAGAAGGCTTGACACACCCATCATTTACAAAATTCCATGCAACTTGAGCAAGAGCATTCTGTGCCACTTTGAATCTTTTGATTGCTTCAACAAGGGGTTTATAAGGATGGTGCACATTCAGATCAAAACCAAGTGTGGCAAGAACAACCCGTTCCCCCAATAAAATGAGCTCCTTCTGCTGTTCATATACTTCCTACAGATAGCAAACAAAATTCACATTAGAGAAAAAAAGATGCTTGGTTGATAAGCCAGATGCAAAGAAGACAAAGGAAACAATTGCAAAGATAGGGAAAGAATCTATCTGGAGAAGAAAATGTAAAATGTGAGTGGAAATAAGACATTAGGTAAATGCTGATAATAAAATCAGTAATAACAGTAACTATCCTATTCATGTCAAATTAAGATAGATTATAATGATTAACAAAAAGCAAAAGTTAAAACTTTAACACACCTTCTGCTTGATTTTCTGGACAGCTGAAGGGTCCTTTTTATGCATAATTTCATATGAAACAAGTATGACATCTTTCAGTGGGCGAGGGGTTTCTTCAACCTTTCCGGCAAGAAACATGCAGACAGTCGCAATGGTCTGTATGATATACATACATAGTTGGAATTAAGCAAAGTATACAATGTGAACAGAAGCTTTTCAATTAATTAGTTTTCATTTAAAAAAAGCATATCTGTCTATGGAGATTTACTTAAATCAATAAAAATTTGTCCAGAAACAAAATACCATGTAATTGACAAATTATGGATCTCATGAATAATGATAAATCAATGTGCCTCAAAAAGAACCTAAGTTCCAGCAGAAGAGTAGCCAAATCAAAACATGGGAGACGAATTGAAACCAATCAAAGAAAAGCAACATTATAAAGTCCACAGTAGATCTGAACAGACAGCAACATTAGAGGGCCATGCTTGGGCAGTAAATCACCAAAAACAACACTCGCCACAAACATACACAGCAGCTTATCAGACCATCAATCTAAATATGCAAAGGATCGGGCATGACACAGAAGGAATAAGTCTCAAGAAAGCCACCAGAAAAAGCCTAACCTTGAAGTCTATATTTGATTGGACAGGCAAGACTGATCCAATGAATAAAGTTAAACCACTTCAGTCAACCAGATAAGCTGAAGAAAAGAGACCCTACAAATAAATAAACAATCTAAAGCAAACTTGAACTCCATAAAATTCATCCATTGGGCTTGAACATGCCATCAAAAAAAAACATAAAAAAACATAATGTGCAGAGACCTCGAATTCCAGGATAAGGTTTATAAGAAACTTCGGCGGTGGAAAATCATATTATATTCTGAAAATAATGTCATACAGTATAGCCAGTGCTTGATTTTAAAAACTCATTTTCTTATGATTGATATCTAACAGAGATACCATAGTGATTTTGAAGAGTTCCTAAAAAACATCCTGACAAGCAACCCTGAGTTTATTACAACCTTCAAAATAGACTTTGAGAAATAAAAAAAAAATGTGAATTAATGTGATGATATAGATTAAATAATTCACCATACCAACAGTCATGGTCAGACTGCAGAGCCAAATCTTGATTATGAAAACTCAATCCATCTCTTGACTGATAAGTCACATAGGCATTATAGTGATTTTGAAGAGTTTCTCAAATATAATATACACCAAGGTTCCCGGTTCGGCCCATACCGAGCCGATCCGGTGGGGGACCGGGTTGGATCACCTATTTTTTTATGAAATCGGCTTCGAACAGGCCGGAACAAGTCTCGAACCGATAAGAACCGGCCGGAACCGGTTGCAAACCACATAGACTCGGCCCGAACCGGCTAATTCTATGCACAACTAGTTCATCCGGTTCACACCAAGTCAGACCGATTCCGAACCGGCCCCCCTCCCGCATCTCTTCATTTTGTTTTAAAGGTAAGTTGGGAAGTCATGAGAAGTTTCTCGGGCCTTCCCAACCTCTTCGAATAATCTCTCCTTCCCCATGGCTAAAAACATGCTGATTCAGTACGATTGAAGAAGGATCCAACCCTAAATAAGGTATGCTTCATCTCCTCATCTCATTTTCTCTCTTTTTTTATGCCAAAAAATATCTTGAAATTTACAAAATAAGAAAGGATCATGCCAAAATTTTTGATTTTAACTTTTTTTCCACAGACCAAAATATTTAGAGTGGGCACTGACAGCTTTGAAGTCCGACAGTTGTCGTAAATAAATAAAGTATGAATCCAGATATACTATACATTAACGATAACAATTACCCGGCGTTAGATGGTTCCTAATATGATACTATCTTATATATAATTTTTTTTTAATGTTTTTGCAGTTGAATGGTGGATTTATTTTGGTTTGTTCGCGAGAAATCTTAAGCGGCTAACTATCTGAATCCTCTTCCAGAGGATCTTCTCGAGTGGCTGTGAGCGCAACTAGTCCACCTTCCACAACAAGCAAAAGAACTGTCTGACACAGAAGCGCCTTAACAATCTTGTATATGTTCACTACAATCTGAAATTGAAGCTGAAGTGCATGCAAGAGAAAATGGGCTAAAGTACACAAATTCGATCCATAATAGTTTCGTTGACGATGAGGATGATTATATAATCGGATGGCTTGTGGGCTAGCAGCAAGAGCCGAAGCTTGATGAGTGAGAATCGCCTCCACGATCGGCCAGTTTCGTAGCCAACGAAGCTAGGATCGATGCAGGACAATAGGTAGATTGCAATATGTCACGCATCCTTCCAGCTGATCAGCTACAGTCATACAGATTACTAGGGAGTCGATCACGACTCCTTGTCCGAGACATCCTCTCAGAGATATGAATGAGAGATGCTTAGACGAGACCATCACGCTACTCGGTCGACTCGGTCAGAAGGGCAACATTCATCCTTCCAGCATAACCAGACGGAGAGAGGCACAAAAGGTAAGCAGGCCGTTGCTCAAGGCACAAAAGGTAAGCAGGCCGTTGCTCAAGGCACAAAAAAAAGAAAAGGCAGCTACAGCCCCCATAGAATGTAGAGAAGCCAGTTCAGTTACATTCAGAGACTAAAAGCAACAGCAATGATAGTTCTGGTAGTTATGGATCTGCTAGCCAGAGAGAAAATGAAAGACATAAGACTACCGTTTATGAGAGAGCCGCAGGATGGTCTTCACTTCACCGATGAGTCTTAGTTTACAAATGCTACACAAAGTAGGGACCATAATGCATGATCTGATAGAGCCCGATAGGATACGATTACATATAGGAGACAGACTTCTCGAGGTTATTCAGAAGAATACGATGCAGTTGCAAATGACCTCGCACATAGAGTAGAATCCATGGGTGTATCAAGTTTCGAGTCGTATACTAGATCCTCTTATCCACAGACAGCTTATGACCCATACGGATTTGGATATGATGTGTCTAAGATATCGTCTTTCGATGGCTACTATCCTATGCAGCCCGAAGCATTTTACGGATCGAATTTTGCTGTCGATGTATTCGAATGGGCTCCTCCACAAGTGTATTATCAGCCAAAAGACATTTCTTAGAGCCAGAACTTCAACGAGAGATCCAACAATGCTTATAATCCAAAGCGCGTTCCTTATGGGATGACATACAAAACTATGTCGGTTGGTTAGAGAAGTACGTTGATGTGCCTCCTTGCTATACTAATGATCCGGATATCTACGAGAGGTATCGCCACTCGACGAGATTTTCGATATCGGTATATATGTTGTACTTTAAATATATATAATTGATTGTATTATTTTATATTTTGTACCTCATTTGTTGATTTTAGAATATTTCATGTTGTTTCCTATAGCATGCAACATCTCACTAATTATTTTATGTATTGTATCACTTTAAAACAACAAGATACATTATTTAGATTATACCAGGATCATAGAAACATCAAAAAACATCAAATTATACTTAAAATCATTAAAAAAGTTAAAAAAAATGATTACCAATTAATCAAACTTGAAAAACTTAAAAAAAAATTGGGCATGCCAGTTACCGTACCGACCCATCCGTCGACCGATACAAATCTCGGTACCAGTTTGGCGGACCTTGATACAAAAGTAGTCTCAATTAGTGCAACAATAACGATCACGTAATGTATTGGACCAACTCTCCATATCAAAAGCTTCATAAAATGTTTGTAATAGCTTTATCACATATTTCAACATTGAACATATGCAACAAGGGGGCAAAACACAAAGGCAGATGCCATAGCCAATGTCACAGCTTATCTTTTTACCAAAAGAGGAAAATCCATGGTTAAGAATGCAGAAAACATAAGCATCCTAATTAGCAGTAGTATTTTGTTCTTGATCCTTTTTATGCCTTTACCATACATAACTAATTAAAAAGATTTTACATATGTATGTGTTTGTGTATAATACATAGATATATAATCGATTGACAATGGAGTGAATAAAGGGCTTATCCGACCATATCCCATATCCTCACCACCAGTCCAGGAAATATAATTTTAATTGGTGAGGATCATCAAATTGCATGGAAATTGTTCATGTATGTAATTACTCAGATTATTACATTTTCCACAAATACACTTCATATCTATTTTGTATATCTGAGGGGTCCTGCCTCCTTGATTTAAAAAAAAAAAAAAAAAAGACATGGCGGTTCGATAACCATATCGGTAAGAGAATTTCTTTTTCCATCTATAAGCATTCAAAATAACTAGGAAAGAAAATCTGTATATCAAAGCTATCTAAGAAACGTGCAAGTTCTGCAGTGCAAGAGCTCAAGAGTTCATGGGAGAATTTTCTCCCTCTTAGCTCCACCAATTTCAACAACTCAATCCCGACCTTTTTCCCCGATTCCCACTTAATAGAATCTTTGGTTGAAAATGTAGTAGTATTTCAAAGGTAAAATATTCATTTGTCCCTTTAAAGTTCAATCTGATAAGGAAGACAAGGCGATGGATTTTGCAAAGACTAGATGATAAAGAAGACAATAATTAACACTATTATCTACCCATGAATTCACTCAGAATGTTAGGGATATGTATAGCTCATGTGCTATCTTTATTTGTATTAACCTCAAAAATTACTCATAAGATTTTGTGCCCAATGTAATTTTACATAAAGTTCATTTGGCTTCTAAATCAAATGCTTGCAGCACTACCCAATCAATCCCACCTTCAAAATTTCATGGAATTCATGATATTCGCCCTACAAGTGATAAGCCACTCCCAGACCCTGCTCATTTCTTCATTTTGGGTGGTCTTCTATGGTTGACCATCCATGGTAGGGCATTGCATGTGATACATACAGTAAGCTAGTTTGTCTGCCCACCGTGCTAGGCATGGACCAAAACCAACCTAGTGTTACTTGGACATGTGAAACGGGCGTCAAATGTCCAAGCATCCAGAAGCATCCAACACAGAAATCTTCCATTAATCAGACATGGGGACACACTTGTATCTTATGTGTATATATAAATATGTAATGATGTATGCATATAATGAATAATGAGCTGGTCCCATACTACTTAAGTACATAAAGTTTCATAAAATGGTTGCTACTTGTTTTATTAGAATTTAAAACTTTCACATAAAAGTACCAAAGTAGACACATAATCATTATGGCATCATAATTTGATGGTATGAAGTGTCCAAGAGTGTCATGAAGTGTCCCTAGTATCCCAAGTGTCCGATATGTCAAAATACAAAATCTTTGGAGTGCCCAGGACCTAGGTAACATTGCTAAACCCTTTGGCATTGTTGCATGCTCATGCATGCCAAGCACTGTCGCATCATATCACAACAACTAGGTACATATCATCCTAATGCAAGGCTGGCATAACTCAAGCATACCACACTTGAAAACTTACACCTTACACATAGTGCTAGAAATATGCTTTGGCCCAACCTGAGAAGGTCCAATTAGGCTTGCCAATGCCCAATTTATGTTCTGGGCCGAGTTCACGTCTAACCTTGGCTCAACCTGAAGACCAGCCTAGCTCCCCTATAATACCTCCCCCCCACCCCTCCGGCTCACCCCTTCCCTATGCCCCTTCTCCCCGACCCTTCTTTTCTCCCCATTGTCACAGGGGAGTCAACACCTCACTTTAGTCTCTCTCTCCCTCTCTCCCTCCTCCCTCTCAACATCCCTCTCTCTCTTCCTCTCGACAAACCTCCCTCTCTTGATTGAAAGGGAGGAGATCAGCCATCAAAAGATATCTCTGCAAGGGAGCTAGCACCCCGGAGAGATTGGAGCGTT
>JAOXJJ010011698.1:0-30925 GCA_025769935.1 Phoenix roebelenii | reverse complement strand
CTGTTATATAATACTGGTAATGTTCTTTATGGTCATTTTGTCACACAAAAGTACTTTCTCAATTTGTTTATCAAACACATGTTAAAGTGCCACAGCACTTTAGAAATTTAGTTACCAAACAGCAAACAGCTTTTTATAAACGCTCTGCTTCAGACAGCTCTACTTCCAACAGCTCTACTTCCAAAAACTCTACTACTAACAGCTCTCCCAAATAGGAGCTGTGCACCGCGGACTGGTTAGGGTATCCCCAATAATGGCTTCCCTTGAAGTATTTCAGTTTGGCCTCACACCAAAGCAACATGTTATTGGAGTGTTTAAAGTGCATGATATTGCTTAGGGGCGCCCATGGTACATGCGTCCTGGGGCTTCAACTGTTTGATGTTTTGGCAATCACAAAATCTGCGTGTGGCGTGAAAAGTAGGTTATGTGCACGGTGCACCTAAGAGGACCCAATAGCATTACTCTAAAAGTCCAAAATCCAAAAGTCTATTTTTGGTTACTTTGTTTTGTCTGTGAAAGGTAATAGACCATCATCGCTAGCAATCCCTAATACAATCAGGGAACAACCATTCTACGAAAAATTATAGCGTGCACGACGATACTAATGCATACCACCAACCATTGAAATGCATTAGTATAGGCTCCATTCGTCCCTCACTTGTCTCGGTGATTGGCCCACCGCAATAAACTGCAGCGATCAGTGGCGTACATCAACATGGTCGTGCATCTAGTTCATGTAATAATTTTTCTTGTTTTATAGTGGATGGTCTTTTGTTTTTCAAAATGAAGAGAATGTAAGATACCCCACAAATGATGTCTGAATAAAGTATTAAAAACCAAAGAATGTACCACATATCAAAAATAACATTCGAATGAGATACTAAGAAAATACCAAGAACCAGCAACACTTGAAATGTTGTAAAGGCCTCGATGGTTATAAAGCTCATAACATTGCTTAACTTTACAAAGAAACATAAACGCTAATCGTAAATAAGACATGTTAATATAAATAGTTGATAGCAATCGTAATCACAGCTATAAAGTTCATAACATTGCTCAACTACTTCACAATTGCGAACAAGACATGTTAATACAAGTAGTTCACAACAATCACCGTTTATATTAACAATCTTATAACCATTCGTCGAAAATAAGCCACTAAAATAAACATGTGAAATTAAAATTGAAGCCAGAATAAATTACTACAAGCTAACAACAAGGTACGGTTGTGACAGCCCTTTTACAGCTATATAGTTTATGACACAGTCTTGAGATTACTATGAGTAGGACGCAGTGCTCTCCTCTACAGGGGATCACTTTTTTCAAAATGAAGAAACTATAATATATGTGAGAAATGAAGTCCGGATAAAGCAGTAAAAATCACGGCATTTGTAAGGTTGTAGAGCCCCCTTAAAAGTTATGAGGCTCAGAACATTATTAACTACTTTACAAGGATATGTGCATGACAATTACAAACGAGACATGTTAAAATTAATAGTTAGCAACAATCATCATTTACACTAACAATGTTATAACAATTCATAAAAGAATATGTTGTCAAAATAAAAAAAAAATACATAGTAGTACATGTGAAATCAGAGTTAATGTCAGAATAAATCACTAAAAGATACCACCAGCAAGGTAGGGTTGAAATTATCCTTGATGGCTTTATAGTTCGTAAGATATTTAAAAGATAATTGCAAGCAAGATGTATTGCACTCGCACCCACGGGGGATCATTATTTCTAAAATTGAAGACAAGTAATATATGCCAGAAGTGATCTCAAGTACTAAAACTATCAACACTCGCAAAGTTGTAAAGACCCTTAAGAGCTATAAAGTTCATAACATCAGGTAACTGCCTCACAAAGATATGTAAATGATAATCGGGGGAAAGACATGTTCAAACAAATGGTTGTTAGCAATCATTGTTCATAGTAACAATGTTGTAACTAATTATAGAAAGGGGGGATAATCACATAAGAAATCCTGAACTTTTTGAGGATTTTTAAATTTTCTGAACTTTAATTTAGTGCAATCAGGATATTGAACTTTTAGATTAGCTCAATTCGGACCCTAGCTATGAATTCCATCGGACGGTTGGGACGGAATTATCACGTAACCAGCTTATATGGCAGAACATGATGATGTCTTATGTGACATCGCATAAAGCTAAACAGAATTCATAGCCAAGGTATGAATTGAATGAATTTAAAATTTTGATAACCTGATTACATTAAATTAAAGTTCAAAAGAAAATTGAAAACCCTCGAATAGTTCAGATTTTTTTTTTTTTGCATGATTATTCCTAGAAAAAATATGTTAACTAGGCTAAATACATAGAAGTAACAATGAAATCAGAATTGTTATTAAAATAAATTACTAAAAGCTATCAATAAGGTACGGTTGCATAGCCTTAACGGCTAGATAGTTTATAACAATACTTTGACTTTAAGAGGGAGCCCCCTCCCCTCTATGGTCCTCCACCGACGACGATCATGCCTCCTTCTCTCTCTTTTCTCCCTTCCAAATCATGGCATTTATTACTGTGCCTGCCAGAAATCGGAGCCATGCGCTTGTTGGGGCTGGTAGGAGCCCTGAATCGTCCTCCTTCAGTGTTTTCTTCCTTAATTGATCCGTTGCTAGTCGGATTTCGCCAAAGAATCGATCAGAAATTGCTAGGAAACCCCTCCCCTATTCTGCCTATGTTCTCATCTTTTCTTCCTTTTTCCAACCATATTCGATGTCAGGCACTCATCACTGAAACTTTCGGCCTCTCCCCTACATTGGCCTTTGACCGATGCCAAAGCCGCAACCATCGGTGAGCAGGCAAGGGCACGAATCCACCGATCCAAGACCGTCTCTGTTCTGCCCCTATTTATAATCATCCTCTTCCTTCTCTAGCTGCCAGTCATCACCGTCGACTACCACCACCTGCAGCAAAACCCCTAATTGCATTATTGACACTCCGGCATTGACCCCACCATGGTCATAGCCACCGGTTCACCCCTTTTTCCCTTGTTCACCAAGAAAGAAAGAAATAAAGAAAGAAGAGGAGAGAGAGAGAGAGAGAAAAGCCCATTCCTCTCTCTCTTTTTTCCACTCTTTTTTTTCTCTCATCTCTCTATTTCTCTCTCTAAACAGTTCTATGAATCCTAGTACGGGTTTCATTCATCTGTTCTAAGAATTTGAGTTGACCTCTGCAAAGAGGCCCTAAATTGTTGAGTGCTCCGGTAGCCTGTCGGACCAACCACTTCGGCTCTGTAAAGTGTTCCTAAAATCCACTAATGATGAAATTTGTTGGACGACCTTGACCCTGACTAAGTTTGTGCCCTATGATTTATTGTTCGGGTCGCCTAGGCTTGACCCACCTGGAACCCTTGAACGTCATCATCCGACTAATTGTTCCTATTTCTTATTATTTTAATTTCTTTTAAGTCATTGAATAGAAATTAATTTTGTTTTCAATATTTTAAATAGGTTTAGCAGATTCGCCTAGTGAAGTTTGACGATCTAAGGTAGAAAAGGTAAGTAGATCTTGCATTTCTTATTATTTTTCAAATTATCATATTTTTTATGCATATTGCATGGTCTGCCGTACCGATTTGTATAGGTCGGTATGGGCCGATACGTACCGGCACTGGATGAAATCGGTATGGTACAGCTATATTTTTCGGTTCCGACTATTCACAATCCGTACCAGCCAGTACCGACCGTACCGATCCGCTACCGACCCGTACCTACCCGTATCGAACCGGTACCGGTCCGTACCGACCGGCTCGTACCGACTTTAATTTTTTTTTGGCTTTTGGCCCGGACCAACCGAACCGATACAGTACCGGTTCGGTTTGGTATGGTATCGGTACCGGTGCCCACCGATACGTTGGTATGGTCGGTACAGTGGACATTAGCATATTGTTTGCTAGTAAAAGAATCATATATTTTTTTTAAATTATGGATCAGCATATATATTATGAAAATCATGCTTTATTATAAAAATAGTTCTATGAATGTTTTTAATCAAAATAGTTTTATTGTAAAATATGAATTTGATCATGTTATTTAGTATTTTTCTATTTATCTATATGTATGTTTTAAGAAAAAATATGAATATTTCAAAGGCTTTCAATAACTTTGAATGACCCCTATAATTAGGAAAGATTGATACTCAAAGTGAGCATCCGTACGAACATAGGCCCTGCCAGCGGGTTAAAGTTTATGTATGAAACATGAATCTATATCGAATATGAACACAAGCCCTGTCCTGGGTATAAAGTCATTGTAATACGAATATGTATGAGCAATATTTTGAACTATGATGGCGGAAAAATGATTTATTATTTTATTTGTAATATGAACTTGGAACCATGTTTATGAAATATTGATGGTTTATGCATGCATGATTGGCTTTATAATTTGTTTTGATATATTGTACTATGAAATATTTTATTTTTGCAATATTTGTTATTTTTCTTAAATGATGTATTGACATGAAAAAATTTATGCTTGATACAGTAAGATAGTGTAAAATTTACTTACTGAGCTGTGTTCGCTCATATATCTCTATTTTCAATTTTCTCTCTCTAGATGAATAGGGCCAGTGGGGATGAAGGATGGTCTAGGCTTGTAGTTTGTGCTAGCAAGTTTGAGGACTTGTAACTGAATTTTAGTTCCTTAGTTGATTATAAGTTTGTAGCTTAGTAATTTCTAAATATTGAAGATTATAGGGTTGGTATTTATGTTTTAATTTAGATGTTCCGAATTTTAATTTGTTATCAATGGATGATGAAATGGAGATTTTTATTATATTTTGTTGGAAATGGATTTGGAATCTAAATGTGATGGTTGGTTTAGTATTATCGTGGTTTATAACCCTCGGTAGTGTGGCTATATTATGTCTCAAATTTGAAGCGTGACAAATATCAAAAAAAGGTTTCAAAATTAACTACTCTAATTGGAAATTAAAGACAACACTTGCTCAAAATAAAAAGATGCTATGGTCATTATAGAGGCAAATGATTTGTAAATCCTCAACAATAGATTCACAAAGTTTGCACTAACTACTACAACAGATTATAATATCGATAATTATAAACTAGTAAAAAGAAAGGGTTGCCTACGTATTGGCAAAACCTGTATCCCACATGCTATTAATCAAATAAATGCATGAATTTGACATATCCAAGACAGAGGGCTATCATTTTGAGCGCGTATGCAGATCCCACAACCATCCAAAGAAGGAAATTTTGCTACTTCCTAGATCATTTTCAGATAACATTGGAAATCTAAAATCCTCAAATCAGACCCTCTCACTCTCAATTTAAAAAGTCGATCTACAAGAAAATTCTAGTGTTCCACAAAGGTTTCTTAATTGTGTCAAGTTATCACAAGACACCACAACCATCCAAAAAAAAAAAGTTTGCTAGGCCATTGCTCGCTCCAAGTGGAAAGTGACACACCCATAGTTTGAGTTCAAAACATTGACTAAGAACTGAAGAAAACTTAAGAAGACTTAAAAAACAAATGCTCCAAAGTTTTCTTAATTATGCATCCACTTATCCCAAAAAATGGTTAGTTTGGATTACGAGATTGATGGTTCTATTTGATTTATCAAATTTCAGTAACATAGTCACAAGGCATCACCATAATGTCATCGATGAGAATTTCTTAAAATCAATTAGAAGATTCACGAAACATATAATTCAACTACCCTCAAAACAATTCAGAGAATCATTTGGATGGGCCACAAAAGTTGTAAATTGTTTGATGTTGTTTAAATCATCTAGATAATATTGTTAATCGGGCTCAAATGTTTGTCATGACATACAAGTCATGGTCAGAGGTGTAGATTATCTATATATGCATTCCATGATGCAAATTATTCTCGTTGTTGCGAACCATCCATCTCCTGACCACTATATTATCTGCATACACCTCTGTATTTAATTCCTCAGCGGTGCATCCTCAAGTATGAGTGATTATAATTCAACTCATATTTCCTTTCTCTGAAAAAAAATATAGTTTTCGATGATTATTAATGAAGACTATATTTTCTTTCTTTTAATAAAAAAGTCCTCCACGATAATTTCTAAAATTTTGCCATATATTCACTGCATGTTTGCAACACATTTTAGCAGCATTCAGTGTTTGAAAATTTTTCAATGTATAGTAAAATGTTAAGGATTTTAAATTCATCTTTGGTGGCTTCATACCTATGAACACATGGAAGGAGGGATGCATATCTTGTGCAGATCATTCTTTGAAATCCTCAGACCTTGCTTGACTTCAATGCAAATTTGGTTGATGATCTCAGTCCCTGAGTGTAATTTTGCTCAAGACTTTCCTTACTCCTAAATTTGTTTTTCTGTTGATTTTCATCAATCATTCACTGAAAAACCTTCCATCTTTCTGTAGATTTTTAGACTCCACAATACTTTCTTTCCCCTTGTGCAATGTCTTGTAACTTTCTATTATATATTTTTCTATATTTTCTATTCACTCTCATTAGCCACGTGCATTAGAAGATAAAAACAACAGTAAAGGCAAATAAAAAACACGTCAAATTCATTAAAAAGTTTTAATTGCCCTTTTTGAGCTTCTAAATAAAAAACTATCTAATGGACCATTTTTACGGCACAAATTTTATTATTCATCAGCATGACATCAACTGGAACTATAAAAGTTTTTTATTTTTTATAAAATAAACTGTTGTCCTAATAACAAAAAGATACACATGAACTACCTTGCGAGGCGCCTCTAGTAGTCCACTGGATTGATAGGCAAGCAAGCTCTAATTGCACCTTTCCAACTAGTTTTTTTAAATAAAAATAAAAAAAATATAATAGAGCATTTTTATGACACAATTGCCGCGAGATCAACATGACATTAAGCAGATCCACAGGTGATATTTAAATATTTTTTAAATAAAAATAACATGATGATCCTAAAAAGTTAAGATTTATGGCATGCCAAGAGATAGTATGGCAAAAATGGGCTGCCAATTGACGGCAAGCGCCGTTTATGCTATTCCTCTCGCGGCCGGACAAGAGCGCGGAACTCTGGTCAACAAATCAGTCAACCTGTCTCGGTTTTCAAAACGGCCCAAAGATCAGAACCGTCGGATTGCAACACGCCCCCTGCAGGCGCGCAAATCCGCCCTCCCTACTTTTCCTGCCCGAAGAGCCCGAGGGCTAAAATCCGGAGGCGAGACACCCAGCCGCGCTGATACCGCCCACTCGAAACGAAGTTCCGGTAAAAGACCCAGTAACCTTCCGCGTCATAACAGACAAAGCTGAAAGGGGGAAGAAAGCAGGCAGGAAAGAAACCATCGCAGGCAACAACGACAGCAGCAGCAGCCCCTCCCCTTCCTTCCCCCACCCCTCTCTCTCGTTCTTTCCTGCTGCTGTCAACCGTCACCGGTAATCACCGCCATTCCTCCCCCTCGGTCATGGAGGAGGCCGAGGTAATAACCCCTCCCCCTCTTTCTCCATCCTCCGCTCTATTTCTTCTAATTCTTGCTTCCATATTTGACGACGGATCAATTTTTTTGGTTTAATCCGTGGCGGGGGGCGCAGAAAATGGTAGCTTTGAAGAAAGCGTATGCGGATATAATCCTGAACACGGCGAAGGAATCGGCGGCTCGGATTCTGGCATCGGAGAGGAAGGCGCTCGGGTTCCAGCAGAGCCTTTTCGCTACCAAGGAGGAGGCCGTCGCCACGCTCCTCCGTCTCAAAGGCATCATGGATTCTAAGGTCGTTCGTTGGTTCATCACCGTCTCCCCTAGTGGTCTTTTGCTCTTTCTATTATTTTCTTTATGTTTTGCTGTAGTCGAATTAACTGAGTTCAAGGTGCTCGTAGTGATTCCGTTGCATCGTCACCTCCTCTTCTATTTTTCAGATTGAATAGTTTGTCAGATTATGGTTCTTGATCAGGCTTGCGTTCTCTGTTAGGAATGTCGTTTCTTGGATTGATTTTTTTAATATATATATATATATATATTATTTATTTATCTCTGCATCAACCTGTTGGCTGTACGTGCTGTTTTAGGTCAGTGATTTGGAAAGGCTCTGATTCTTTAATCTAGATAAGCAGCAGCATGGTGTCTGGATTATTGTTGTTTCTGATGTGGATTTTGATCCAAGGGGAAGCATTTGTCCCCAAAACCTCTTTTTTGGCCATAGGTGAAGGCGCAGAATTTTAGCAGATATGATTCTCATGCTTATGTTAGTCAATCCCCTAACCGATTCCACCGTGGGAATCATGCTGCTTTAATCTCAAGTTCTTTCTGCTATTCTCAAAGAACAGGAATTACTGCTGCTTCTTTTTTTCCTAGGTGGAAATTACATGAAACTAATGCTTACTTCCACATTTTCCAAAAAGATGCCCTGGCCAAAATTCTAAGAATGATCAACAATAATTGTCTTATCTTTTCAGGGAATTTAAGTTGTTTATGCCACTCTGTCCTATCTCAAGCCATCTACCATAATGGATGATGCTATCTTCTCCAGGATTTGTTCTAGGTCTTGTCTGGTCCATTCCATCTTAATTCAAACACATGTACCTAAAGCCAAGGTCCATTTGCTTGCTTGGTTATTCCTAATCATTTCAATCAATACTCTTGCATTTTTCCAAAAGAAAATCGGTCCTCTATTGCATTATGTCACACTTTTGTAAGTTTTAGGATCGTTTGCACTTTTAGTGCCAAATATGATTTTAAAGTTATTAGAGGAGATATTTCATCTTATTATTTCTTTTGCTTTTCACATGTCCAATAATACCATGCTTTAGTTTAGTTATGTTCAGCGGTCTTTTGAATGCAAACATACGACGGCTATACTATTTTATATAGTCATAATAAATTATTTATTCCAATCGGCATTTGCATACAGCACGAATAACTATTCTCTTGTAAACTTGTAACTTTGAATTAAATGTGATCGACAGTTGTCCAACAATACTATTTGTCATGTATCAGTATTTTTGGTTTTTTTGTTGAAAATGTGCCAGTGTTTGGGCACAGAATGCTAAATAGCACACACCTTCAGAGGTATGTATTAGTATGTTCTGGATTGCAGCATATTGATTGCCATACTATGATAGCGATATATACAAACAGCATTAGTAAATACTAGTTCAGTCCTCTTGGGGGCAAAATCGTGCATGTACATTTTATTTAATAGTGAACATCATTGTTAATTTATGTTCCAGAGTTGCAAATATTTCATAGCATGTACATTGTTACAATACATTATATGCAAAACATTGATGAATGTTGGAGAGTACTTATAGTCCATTGTATGTTTACAAGGGTCTAATCTGTGATTTAATTGTTCAGAACATGTAAACTTTACTTGTGAGGCCATCAGAAACCATACAAGTTCCAAAAAGTGACAGGTTATATGACTGTTTTTCACAAGCTTGCGTCATTCTCATTTTGGTACAAATGGCATGATACATTTGCTCTTGAAATGACTTACGCCAGGAGCACATATGCTCCTTCTATCTGGCTGAAGCTGGATGGAAAATTCTATATTGTTAAAGGGATTGTTACAAGATCTTTGGTTCCTTTTCCATTACTTCCAGATTCATTTCCATGAACTTATGAATGATGCAGGTATTCATCTTTATCATGTGACATGTTACATACGCATATGAACATTTCAAATATAAATAATTATATTTTTTTTTCTATAGCTGCAACTACCCTTCTGCAGAAATATAGAAATATAAATATGATATACTTAGTAGGGACATTAAATTCATGTATGATGTATGATTGCTAAACCTCAAAATACCAAACCTACAATGTGAATTTTCATGTGGTATTCATACCCCAAGCAAATTCATACTTGCTTTTAATTTCATTGGTGAATTTGGTATATCTTGCTTAATTTGATTTTTCAGAATCTAGTTTGATCAGGGGGCAAAGGTAATAAATTGAAGAAATTAACTCTCTAGGATTTTAATGGATGCTTAACTTGGTACCTCAAGAGAGATCTTATCCTAGAAGTGTTTTTTGAGGAGGTGTGTTAATGTCTCTTCATTAAAACTATTAGAGTGTATTCTGCAATCTTCAAACAATAAGGGAGGCTGACTTTTAGGCATCTTTTGGACAAATTGCAACTAAATAGAATATAGATAGAGTGGTGGGTCTTTTAAAATTATAGGAGGGTTTTATAGCAAAGTCTTAGTGTATCACAAAAAGTAATAGGTGGCCTAAATCTTCCTGTCAAAGAAGCAAAATTGATGCATGGAATGATCAGTATTGGTCTACTGATTGTTCAAAATGGCCTCTATGAAGTTTGGCTCGCCTCATGCCTTGAGGTAAGGTTGTTGAAAATGCTTTGGGTTCAGGGGCGATGGAATATAAAGTGAAGCATATACATGGATTATATAGATTTATTGCTGGAGCACACCATGAATTATAAGTTAAGCCATTTATGGAAGGTTTGCACATTTGGCTTTGATTCACAATGCAACCCATCATAGGAAAATGATGAATATCTTATATATTTTACATAACGTTAGGCATTGGGCTAAATTGCAAATTTTAATTTGAAATGATTTGGTATTCTAAATTGAAGCATTGTAGTTTGCACAATCATTGAAAACGAAATTCGAAATTCTAATCAAGGATTTTTGAAATGTATTAGCTTCCAGATCTCTGCATGTTAGAAACTTTGTGACATTGTTTGTTACGAAATTCAATACAACAACCCAGTCTAAACAAGAAGCCTTTATGTGATTTTTTTTCACCTTGTGGCTCCGCCTATTTTAGAAAATTGGCATGCTGTTACTTTTATAATTTTGTAACTAAAGTATACATTTTGCTAGTTAGCTATATAGAAAACCTGCACTAATGTTTTTTGGTACTGCATGTTTTTCTTTTATTGTTAATGTTATTTTTTGTTCTTTTAAGAGAAAGGGAGGGAGTCCCACTTGGTGTAAATTACTAGGGCTCAAGGTTCTGGTTTCGGTTTTGGCCAAGTTTATAGAGTTTCAGTTTCAACAATTTTAGAAGTTTCGCTCCAAAATTGGAATTTTGGTCAAAAAAATCGAGGAAAATTCGGGAAAAGAAAAAGGTATAGGAAAAATAAAAGGAACCTAAGAAATGTTATCCACAACATTTTAGATTATTTTGTGTTATAATGGTTGTCCTTTTTTTTTTGGTTGGATGTTTTATAGGTTTTTTAATTCTGTGGTTTTGTGAATCTTATGGTAAAGTTAACATTACATACAAGTGCAATTAAATTTATTGGTATTCAATACTATAACTAACAGTGTTTTACTGTAGTAGGTGGTACTAGGTATACCATACCAACTCAATGGCCTATCAATAGCAGTACAATACACCCCATATACTAACATGTGGTACTATTTGTTTTGTCGTCTCCAATAGTGTACCATGTGTTGTAGGAGGGCCTAATCCACCGTACTAGAAAGGTATTGGTAAGGGGCCAGTACCAAGACCTAAAAAATTGGTGAATATATGTTTGTTTAACTTCTTAAGCTTTAGTTGTTTGAAAATCTTTTTTAGTAGACATAACCAATATATTGAACTTTCACATTTTAGAAATATTTTTCAATAAGTGGTTATTTAATCAAATGCATGTAGTTATAGATTGTTATTCGTTATTTTAAGTCTAAAAAATATTAATTTTGTGATATGCCTTATATCTAGTTGTTGATATCAGACTTTGTAAATTATTGTAATACTAGTTTTTTTAGAGGCTTGATTTGTTATGGGTTAAATTAATCATCTATCTTCTTTTTTAACTCAAGAAAAAGAAATAAAGAGCATTAAAAACTGATATATATATATATATATATAGTTTATGTACTTAAAAAGAAAAGAAATGAACTCAATATGATTGCAAGCACTAATATTAAACTTAAAAAAGTATACATTACGACTTTTGGTTCAGAAATGGAAGAACTGTTGAAATGGGATAAAGATCGGTCGGTTTTGGTCGAAACCAAATGAAACATCAAATTGGAGGTCAATACTAGTTTCATCTGGCTGAAAGTTGAAACTTCACCTAGGTTGAGATACTAAGGATGCACCACCTAAGTCTCATTTAGAACCTCCTTTTCATGGTAGGAGTGGTAAGACCACTACAACAAGGACTGATTCTTTTTTTTTTGGTGTGCTTTTCCTAGTTAATGTAATATTGTTCAATTTGTACCATGAATTATGTGTCAAATCATAAATGCACCTTTAAATTGCATCCTTTTCATTGAGCTTTCTTAGCTAAAGCTGAAAGAGCACTTGACTCCTTTATCAAATAAGAACTAAAAAGGGAGTAGATGAAGGAAATCCCTTGGAGTCCCACCTTAACATCATCGTATCCTTTTTCTTCCTATCATGACCACTAGGTAATGGTTCTTGCATGTCATGTAAGTTATCAAAATTGTCCTTTTTAAATCACCCTCCTCATTTCAAAACCCACATATCATCTTCTGAGCAACTTCAAAGCACTCACTAACTCTAACTTAATATAAGCAATCTAGAATAATGAAAAATGACCTTAAAGGAACATGTCTGCAAACTAATAAGCTGGAAAGGGACTCAATTCCATTAGCCATGGACTAAATTCCATTACCCATTATGTACTTGGTCGTTAGACATATCTTCAGATTCGATATTTAGATACCATATTTAGTTGGTTTTGGGATTAGTAGAGTAGCTTTTTTGCTCCATATGTTACTAGTTTCACTAAGTAAACATTATTCTTGGTTCTTGAATTTTTTATAAAGATAGGAAAATAATATTTTCAATATCCTTTTTAAACTTGCTTCCAATTTTTGTTGCATGATTGCTTTGTTTTAGATTGTAAGTGGCATATAAAGTGATCTCATCCATCATACTCAAACATGATGCAAAAAGTTAAGGTGTGTCAAAGTGGCCCTACTTAGGTAGCCAAGGCTAGGTCCGCAAAGGATCCAAGCTATTCTAAAGCTTCTTAGGGTTAGCTTGATAGTAGCTCATTTGAGGTCTGTTAAGCTCGAAAACAAGCTGAGCTCAAATAGTAACAAAAGCTCGACTCATAAATGAGTCCATCTTGAACACTAATGGCTTGAAAAAATATATAGGAGCTTGGCTCTGCTCTCTAAGAAGCTTGGCTCATGTTCTTGTAGCCCAAGCTTCAACATGTTTGGTTAAGCTTCACTCAAGCTTGCTCATAAATGAGCCAACAGTAATGGCTTGAAAAAAAAATGTAGGACCCTGGCTCCTCTCTGTAAGAAGCTTGGCTCATGTTAAATGGTCCAAGCTTGAACACGCTTGGTTAAGCTTCTCTCAAGCTTGACCAGCCCTTTTATATGGTGAGCCAAACCTAAGCAGACTACAACTCGCCTTGGCTTGGTTCACTTACACTTGAAGCCATTAGATAGCCATGTTATAGAACCATGTTTAAAAAGGGGGATGTGAAGCAACGATGGTTGATGTGTCAAATGGACATCAAGTGGTTGATATCGTATCTCCAAGACTAGAACTTCTTGTTTCAAAGGGTGAATCCATCAAGCTTGATCAACCATTATGTGCTTATGGAGATGCAAAAAGAGTTTTTCAAGCTCCATTACATGTCCAGGGCCTTTTTACTAGTCCATCCCAACTATTCTATACTGGCAAAGTACTGGTTCTGCTACACCCCTCGATATGGTATCCTACTAACACATGGCATTGATCTCAGTTTTATCGTGCTAGCACCAATAGATGTTTTGTGTGGCCATAAAATACCATACCCATACTAGTCTGAACTAGTATGGGCATAACTTCCAAGACTTAAAACATTGTTTGAAACAATCTATGATACTCTATGTTTCTATCATTCAACCAAAACCTAGCTTTGTAGTTTTCAAGTTATTGGATTTAGCCCAACACTAATTCCATGAAATAAAGGATCATTTTGGGGTTAACAATTAAATTTTTCCTATTGTTGCATAGAACCAAGGTTTCATTTATGAATGGTAGTTGATAACAAAAGATCTTCTAAAGGGAGAAAACCTTAAATAGTGAACCAGATTAGTTCATTTCTATAGCTATAAGCATGAGTAATAAAGAGATAATGGGCTGTGGGTCACTGCACAGTAGGTACTCATGCCAAGAAAAGCCAAGAGGCACCGTCCTTTAAACCCAGAACTTGGTCAAGTTGTAAATGTTCTTCCATCTTCTTGTACAATGCTTTTAGGATGCTGCAACCTTCTATTCATATGCACGTGTGAACACATTCATTGAAGAATCTTAGAGGCATGGATTGTTAGGATATGTTTATCACCTTTCTTTTCAAAACTCCATCAAGATTTTTTCTACTTTCCATAATCATAATCATCAAGTCTTTTCCCTCCTATTTGGGTTGGCTTTATGGATTCTGATTCACCAACTAATTTTGTTTTGCTATTCTTGCAAGTCTAAATTTGTTAAGAGATAAAGATGGCATCAGCTGAGATGCTCAACAAGAGTTAGAATTTTAAAAGATGGAAAGAAAATTGCCTCATGGCAAAAACCAAAGAAGAAAATGGAGGAATAGGATGGAGAGGCTTTGGTGGTTTTTCTGTCATATTCAGTATGGGCCCTACATCCTTGGTGAAAGTGCAAGCTTCACACTTTGGAGTCTACCCGAGATTCTTTCTATAGTATAATAGAATTAGATACATGTAAATATGTCCATGACACCTTATGGAGGTTTTTGTGAAAGTTACATAAAAAATAGGAATTTACTACTTTATGCAGAGTTTGGAAGAAGCATCCATATGGTGATATGAAATTATCCAATGTCAGTATGCCTTGAGGAAGCAAAATGGTTGCAAGACCTTCCTCATGACTGTTGACAAATTCTTCTACAAGTTTAAATGGCTGATTGTGTAAAATTCATAGTTCTTCTTTCCTTTTAATGAATATGCACTTAACTCAACTAAGTCTTCATCCCAAACTAGTTAGGGTCATCTATATGGCTATATGAATTCTTGTCCTCCATTCCACTATGGCTGTACAGTAGGACCTGATAAGGTACCAGATAGTACATAAGATTTTTAATAATTGTATTGACATATAATGCAATTGTCATCACGCCTCAAATAGTGGTATGAGAGTGTACTGTGCTAACCTGACCCGTACCATTAAGCTACTACTATTGGTCCGATATAGAGATTTGAAACCTTGACCCGGGGTAAATAATAGGCGACAATAAGAATAATGTATTTGGAGAAGATAAAGGACAAATTGGAGAAGAAGTATTAGGTGGATTGATAGTGAGGTAGGGACAATAGGTAAGTGGAATTGCAGGGAGAGATATGTATTGATAAAAATAGGGAGCAAGAAAATGTGCACTTCAATCTCTAGTGAGAGCGAGAGAGATTTCAGGTGGGAATGGTCAGAGATTTGGCTGACTGTTAGGAAGGTAATGGATTGAGTCAGAAGACTCAGTGGGATTGGGATTGTTTCATGGATTTCAGGTATTTAATAAAAGAAATGACAGCTAAATATTCCTAAAATATTTTTAAAATTAAAATTCTATTTTTAATATGTATATATAAAAATAAATTCACTTGGTAATGGACAATTAGTTGGGAATTGCAACTATAGAAAATATTTTAGGCACTCTAGGATAAGAGGGTATGTTGTGTAGTAATAAATGCAATATTCTTATACAGTGTTTCCAGTTTTGGTTAGCATCGGACAAACTATAGTTGCTATTTACATGCTCACTGTTCATATGGTGAGAATGAAATTTCAGTGTCAACGTGTATGTTAACCATTTGGTGTTTCCTTGCTCAGATTACACGTGATTTCAATTGTGTTAGTAGCCTTGGGAAGAGGACTGATGAAGGAGATGTTGATTATTATATGTGGGAATTCTTGAATAGAAAAAGGATCTATTGGTGATAGGTGTCCCATTATCAACTGTGAAGACAAATTAACAGCAGAGAATGACATACCTTTTGATGTTTAAAGAGTTTTAGTCAATCAACATTGAGCAGATCATCTCTTAGGTTGCTCTTTAGGTCACTCTGAATCCCCAACCTGCCTCTTATCTTATGGGAAGGATGCTTTCTTATATTAAGAAAATGTATGGATTATACTTGATGAGAATCTGATTAGAATGTTTCTCACTTTTCATTTGTATCTGCTAGATATTTGAAGTGATTTTGTAATCAAATATAGAGTTCATTATCAGAAATCAAAAAGATGATTCTTTCTGATTTTTTTTTATTTTTTATTTTAAAAGGAATAGAACCACAAATATGGAATTCTCTCTCCTTTACTTTCAATTTCTAGTGAATGGTGAAAAGAGAGAAAAAAAAGAAGCAATAGTCTTATTGACTTTCTGCTCTCACCTGTTTCTATATGGAAAAATAAAATACCCTTTCAAAGAACAGGGTTGAGTAATACCTATTATATAACAAATACATTGTGTCTAGGTTTTCTTGTCCTAGTCTTTTTGAGCTCCCACTCCTTGTTTCTACAAAAATATTATTGCTAGTGGATGGAAACTGTAAATATTGTCAGCAGGTTATGTCCCAACTGTTTGGAATTTCTGAGTCCTTATTTGTAATAATTCTTGTTAAGGACTAATTTGGGTTGCTATTGCCAGTTTTGTCATGTTGGCTTAGGTCTTCCCCACCTTTTTGATAACCCTAAGATATAAACTTGAGCATCCCTTCTTACCAGGGACTTTAAATTTTGGTGCACATGCTCATCATCCCAGCCAGTTCTTCAATTAGCTCTGCTCATCGGTGCAACTTTATGCTTCCTCTGCTTTGTATAGTTCTCTCTTTTCTGACCTTCTCCGCTTGTTCATCTTGATTTTCTTAGTTCCACCGTGATCACTTTGTTTGTATCAAATCTCTTTATTAGCAAACAGTGTGAGCCAGTATGGAATGTTACATAGCTTGAGCTTCCTTTTTTACAGGCAGCTCTCAATCTAGTGTCAACCCTTCATCCAAGCCTGGATCTTTCATTTGGGTTATTTAGTGCTAACATGGCATATACTTCATTTTAGATATTACTATTCTTCTGCATTCTTGTTAGTGTACTTACTATCACGGTGCCTCCACAGCTATTGGCATGTACTTGAATTGCACCATTGCTTCTTTAGTGAATAATTTAGCATTTGAATCCTTCTTTCTCATAATATTTGTTCTATATGTTTCATGTTATTAAACTCCTATGTCCTAACTGTTTGTTGCCATTACTTTTGGGCCTCACTCTCTTGATTTGGAATTTAATGAATGGTCAATTCATTGGATGAAATCAGGAATGTCACAGGGATCATTAAAAATAATAATTGGGAGGTTTTACTGGTACTGTCTATCAGATTGCTCATGTTGGTAACTTAGTGCTAGAGCTTCTCAAATCCTCTCTCTCTCTCGCACGTGCGCGCGCCCGCGCGCGCCCTCTCTCTCTCGTGTGTGGCTGCATGCATTTTTTTTGTGCAGCATGCGCATCTTGAGGTGAGTCAATCTCTACAATTGGACATTGATTTTGAGTTTTTGTGGACAAATTACCCACACTGCTAGAGCATAAACATGTTCCATTATATTTTTCCCTATATGAAAAACAAAGCACTTGTTAGAAAATGGACATAAGCTTCATTTTCAACGCATGAACTGTAATTGTACCAGAATATTGATTTCCTACTTGGAGGAATAATGCCCAGCTCAAATCATGTTCGCTAAGTTGCTAGCCTGATTTGTTCTTCATGCTATTATCTTTTACAGAGATTCACCTACCAATCTGATTCATTTATAGTCAAGCCTTACACAGCTAAAACCATAATTGCAATTGTTTACTGGTTGGATTTGTTTTTTTGTTTGAATGGATTCTTAGTTTTATAGTGGCTATGACTAGATTTATGGCTCAACAGATTTTCTGGAGCTGCTTTTGGGTCTAGAAACAACTTTTGCGGTTCGATTTTATTATGTTTTGCAATTTCTTTTTCTTGGATTGTTAAATGCTTTATGGAGGAGCTTAGTCTCTCAATTTGTGCGCCTTTCTTGTTTTCTCCTTTTGTAAAATTGGCATTCTTTTGCAGTTTAAATACAGAGGGTGGAAAGAGAGGACCTTGCGGCCATTGTCAAATTCAATAATAGAAGTTGCAAAAAAGATAAAAAAGCTTGGATGTGATCTATAAGGTCTAAAATGCATATAAACAAAAAAGTCGTGTTTTAGCAACTTCTTGCTTATGCATCAACTCATCCAAAAAGGAACAGGCTATATTTGTTCCACTGTAACTATTAGTTTGGAACTATTTGATGCTTAGACAAGAGATCTCAGAAACGTACTAATTTTTGTTTACAGGCATGTTATACCTCGTAGATCACATCTAACTGTTTGAATGTTTATTTTGCAATTTGATCACATCTATGCATCTTTGCATGCATGTGTGCATTTATGAATGTGTACTGATGTTTTCTTTAGGTGCTTCAAGCACTTGACACGCCATACATGAGTGCATGGTTATCCCCACCTCAGTCTTGCTCGTGTTTCTGTCTCTACTTCGTGCAATGAAGGACGACAGCTATGAAGGTGTAATAAAGATCTGTTGAGATAATTGGGTTATGATGGATTTTTAAGCTTCAGCTCTTATTATGGTGCTGTTATTTTTCAATTTATATCATCTTAAATGTTTTGGGTTTCTTTATAATAAGAGGCAAAACATTGAAGATGTCACTGATTAATGCCATCTCTACAGATCAGAGAAGCAGAAATGCGGTCCTCAGAGCAGACAAGGAGGATTCAGGAGCTCGAAGTTCAGCTGCATGAAGCAGAAGAGAAGATGGATTCTCTTAAAACCGAGTTGAAAAAAGTGAATACCGAACTGGAGCAGATGAAAAATAGTCTTGATGAGCCATTGATTGGACAAAGCACAAATAGACATGCCACTTCTGATAATGCCAAATGTCAGGGGGACAAACTTGCTTCTGATTCCAAGCTGTCTCGTCAACTTGGACCTGAAGATATATCAGCTACTGATGTTAAGAATACCACTTCGAATCAAAGGACTGCAGATGATCAGTACTGTTCCATTGGAAATGCAACAGAAGCTGACCCCTTGAAAGAGCTTTCTGTGGATAACAGGTGTGCTAGCAACCCTGATTTAGCATCTATAATAATGAGATGCGAAGAAACTGAGCTTTATAAGAATGCATGTACCCAGCGAATTCGTGCATTTGAACAGAATCTTCTTGCTGTGAAAGTTCCTTGTGGGCAAAGTGATGACCAGGTTTCAAAGAACAAATTGAAGGTTTGTGAGGATGAAAAAGCTAAAAGGTCCCACACTGCCGATTCTGCTAAATCAGCCAAGATGGGAGACCCCAAAAAATATCCTACCAAGTCTGGAGAACTTAAGTTCTTCCGCAGGATTTCTTCAAGAAGAAAGAGAACAAAATATGTTTATGTGAGTACTGCCAAATCTGCTACTTCCTCTTATCAGGACATGACAGGCCATAAACCATCAGATAATGTGACAGAATCTGATGAAAATCTGTTAGAGGCAGTCAATGAAAAGACTGCCCCAGAATCCACTGAATGTTTTGAAAGTTCAGAAGATAGAAAGCTATGCACATGCAAGGCTTTTGAAAATGAAACTCCAGGACTTTTGCCATGTAGTAAGAGAACAGCGACTGGGCAAAGTGTTACAAAGGAGAGTCATTTGGATATTGAGGATGAAATTTTGAAGGGCGCAGAATCAAGCACAAAAGATATCATGCATGAAGGTGATGTCCAAAGTCCATTATTATTGAGCAAATCTGACATAAATAATGATCTTGCTGATGATCTTAATTATGATTCAGGCAGCATATTGCAAGTCGGGGATTCTGTGTCCACAATGCCAGATCAGTCTGTAGCAGAGAATTCTGATGTTTCTGTCTGTAGAGCAGAGCCTGAGATGGGCAATGTTTCAACAAGAAATTCTGATCCCAAGAAGGAGAATGCTCATGAATCAAGTGGACTTCCTGTTCTCAAATTTACATTCCAGAGGAAGCGTAAGAGAGGATCCTTGATCAGCAAGGATGAAAAGATTTTGCCTGAGAATATGAGCAGTTCGAACAGTATAGTGGAACATCAAATAGCTGAAAATCAAAGTGCCTTAGTGAAGCCTCAGAAACCTAGCTTAGCAATGGAGGAAACCCGAAGCAATAGGCGACTGGTGCAGGTTGCACGTCAGGTTAGTCTATTTCCCCTTTCTATATAGAAAAGGCTCCTGAACTGCTATAAAACTGAGATCCCATAAACTTGTCCATGTAATTTCTTTATGTGATCTGCTACTAGATTATGTGCTATCGAGCAATATATGATGGTAACTGTTTCATGTGGATATTCATGTCTGTAGTTTAAATTGACCTTTCTTCCTTGTTTTCCAGCTCATTTCATTGTCTTCGAAAAGGTGGTGATTTAAGTTGTTCATTTATCAATCAACAAATAAGAGCATTTAGGAGGCATGCTTGAAGGAAGGCGACCTGTAGTCTGGCTGCCAATTAATTAAGACTGCTATTCTACTTCTCACTTCTGCCACGTCAGTGAGCCAAAGAGTAGTTGTGTACATCAAAGGGGGGAGAGAGAGAGAGAGAGAGAGAGAGATTTGAGTTTCCTTAGCAAGAGGTTGCCAAATATCATACCATTGGATTATGATAATTGGAGCATTCTTTTATGTTTCCTTTATTTTCATAATATATGTAACTGTTGAAAATCCATACTTCTGATGTTACCATCGCTTCATAGATTATTCGTGACTTGATTTCAAACATCTTAGGAGCTTGACCTCCAGATATCCTGGTATTGTATATGGGAAAATATTTACAAAATCTATGATATTTATTCTGTTAATGTTTGTGGAATATGGTTGAAATATTTTGTAGTTGAACAAAATACATCTGGACAGGTTATATTATTGTTTTTCGGATATCAATTCATTTATAAGACACTAATTTCATTAAGTTCCTGATGTATTCACTCCATACTCGTAATGGAATTTTAGAATGTTTAGGATGGCTGCTGATAACTTAATGATCTCTCTGTCTTGTGTTAGTGCTGATGAGCCTTAGCAAAACAAAAAACAAAGAAAGAAAGAAAAGGAAAAAGGAAGCAGAACAAAGATGCAAGCTAAGCAAGCATATGGAACTAGGAGAGTGAAGAATCTCTGAGCAGTTGGTGAAGAAGTGTCTATAACTATGAAGGGATGCTTCTGGAAAGATGGTCCCCATGTCAATGGACTTCAATATGATTTGAAGCTCAGTGGGTTTATCTTGTTTTCAGTATGTGAGATTACATTGCTAACGTGCATGGCATCAAAGAGGGATTTCAGTCACACAGAGTTTCTGATCAGCAAAATTTTAACTGCTTCACTTTATATAGCTGAAATCTTCTACCTAGATGCCAGTATATCTACTTTCTAAAGCTTTCGATCTCCAATGGAGTACTCACTATTTTGTTAAAATATGTATGTCAAACCCCTGCGTGATCCTTGTTTTCAAACACGTTGGACTGATGATGAGTTTATAAACTTCATAAAATCAATATGATAATGGGAGCTCTTGGAAATGATGAATGCATCTCCAGCTGATCGGAAGATTTTATTCAACCCGTCTCAATTTGATTGTTTCAAAAGAAAATTAGATGAAGATAGAGAAATCTCGAAAGTAGAACTTAAAATTCTCTTTTCTTTCATTAATTCTTCAACATCTTTTAAATTAAGGTATGTATTCCTTATTTATAATACTAGTGAGGTTCTTCCTTTCATAATTTGGGTTGGATTCCTCTCCTTGTTCGAATAGGACTAGATATCTTAAAATAAATATAATTAATAAAAATATTCTAGAAAAAGTTAAAATTTAAAAATATTTTAGAAAAAATTGAAATTTTTTAGGAGGTAGATCTTAATTTCTACATCAATTTTGCCTTCCGTCGTTCTGCCTTATTTTTCTCGGATAGAGAGCTACATCCGATCAAAATCTTACCTAAAAAAGAAACCTTCGATTTGACAGGCTAAAGTCTTAACTAGTCCGTTTTGGAACCTAAATAATAGAATTTCGGCCTGATTCAACCTCCTAAGAGATCGACCCAAAGTTGTAGATATCAAAAATATATCTAACTTTTTTTTAAAAAATCATCTTAATTGGGCATCGTATGATCAAGTTATGGCCTTCGAAAGTTTAGCATGGACTCGACTTTTCGATGTAGTGGATCTTACTTCTGAACCCTATCCAGCCATACTCATAGTGGCCAAAGTGTTCTACATCGAGTCTAATGATCCTTCTAGATATCTGTAGTAGCCAAGTGTTCCACATAAAGTTTGGTGATTTCTTCGGATACTTATAGTGGCCAAAATGATCCATATTGAGTTTGGTGATTCTCCTGAATACTCGTAGTAGTAGTCAAAGTGGTCCATATCGAGTTCGCTGACCCTCCTAAATCAGAGCTCCTCTTGTTTAGGAGATTTAGCTTCTACTAAATCAGAACTAAAGATAAAAAAAATGCTTGCTCTCTACGTCACGGCTGAACCACTTGATTTTGCTCGAAGATAGAGTAGCTAGTGTTTGTGTTGAAGGCGTCGCCGGTCAAAACACAATCTCAGTGAGTTGGGCTATCTTCTCCTCTAGTTGTATGAGACGTTCCATCATCTCATCATCCATCAAAGTAGAAATAGCTGCCATACTCACTTTTGTCCTTCAATGTATCTCAAGCTCGGATAACCCCTCTCCTGATTACTTGTATTGCTCACACATCTAAATCATGCACTAAGGCTCCCATAGATGTAGAGGACCGAAGCTCTGATACCAACTTGATCTGATCAAATGAAGTTGGAATTTCACTAGGTAAGAGTACGGCTCTGATACCAACTTGATTCGATATGAAAGAAGGAAGATTTTCTTCAACCCGCTCAACTCGAATCTCTTAAAAGAAAACTAGAAGAAGATGGAGGAATCTCGAAAGTAGGACTTAAAGTTCCATTTTTTTCATTAATTTTTCAACACCTCTTAAACTGACGTACATATCTCCTATTTATAATACTATTGAGGTCCCTTCTTTCACAATTTAGGTTGGATTCCTCTTTTAGTTTGAATAGGACTAGATATCCTAAAATAAATATGATTAATAAAAATATTCTTAAAAAAACTAAAATTTAAAAATATTCTAAAAAAACTAAAATTTTTAAGGAGGTAGATCTCGACTTTTACATTAACTCTGTCTTCTGTCGCTCCACCTGACTCTTTTTGGATAGAGCTACGCTCGGTCAAAGTCTTATCCGAATTTTTTTTTTCGATTTGACCCGTTTATTTCGGAGCCTAAATAATGAAATTCCGGCCCGATTCAAGATGTTGGCCTAAAATTTTAGATTTCAAAAAGATACCTAGTTTTTTTAAAAAAAATCATTTCAATATAACTAACTTATGACTTCCGAAAGGACAAGGGCTAACCATCTAAACCTAGGTTTGGTGGCCTTTGTGGTAAAGGCCTTTGCAACCCAGATTAATTTGTACGCATTGACCTAAAAATTGTACTAGCCATTTCATTTATTCCGTTGGGAGACTCATGATCCAATGGATATCCTGTAGGAATTTGCTGGGTACCTTTTCTGAGTCTCTGACCTCACGAAAAGCCGGTCATAAAACCATGGTCTCTCTCTCTCAAAATAAAAAATAAAGTATATGATAAGATAATTACGTTAGATAAGAGTCTAATAAAGAAATGGACGTGCTACCATGAGCCATTTTAACATATAACATAAGAATAAAGATACTAATCAAGACAAGCCTCCTTTCTCCATGTCGTCTTTACCATAGACCACCTGTCAAAATCAGCGATTCATCCCACCCGCCCACAGACCCACCGAACCACCCGAAACCATCTAACGCCGTATTACCAACCTGCAGATCTTCTGGCCTCCTGGCTCGGTTCAATGAACCCTCGCTCGTTAGTTTCGCCCTTCGGGTGCCCCCCGGGTTCTAGAAGGCGACCTTGATCCGTCCCCGTATCGAGACGGCGGTCGCTCTCCGGTTCCTTTATCGTCGCACCCTCCCCAGGGGCGGATGATAACCGATTGCGCTTTCCAACCCTAACCGGTCGGTCCCACCACCCTCCCTCTCCTCTTCCTTTAAAAGGCCTCGGCCTTGCATAACATATGGTATTTACCGGTATATCCCCTCCCTTCTCTCCCCTTCGCTCGCTTGCGTCTCATCTGAGATCGATCTTTCTCGATCTCCGACGATGGCTGCGAACTCCGTCCTCGCCAACGGCAGCAAGGGGCGGTCGCCCGGGCGCCTCGCGGCGGTGTACAGCGAGGTGCAGACGAGCCGCCTCAACCACCCCCTCCCCCTCCCCTCCGTCGTCAGAGGGCCCTTCAAGATCGTCGACGGGCCTCCGAGCTCCGCCGCCGGAAACCCCGGTATCCATCTCCCTTTGTTTCTCTCTTTCGGTTCTTGGTTGAGATCTATGTAGATCGACCTGAGGCCGATGATGATTTGTGTTCTGATGGTAATGCTTGTGATGGTATGGGTTGCAGATGAGATCAAGAAGCTGTTTCCTAATCTCTTCGGTCAGCCGTCGGCCACGCTGGTGCCGACAGGCGCCGTTCCGTCGGAGATGGCTGGGAGTCTTAAGATCGGCGTGGTGCTCTCCGGAGGCCAGGCTCCCGGTGGGCACAATGTCATCTCTGGGATCTTTGGTGAGTGCTTCTTTTCATGGTTTCTTTTGGTCATCTTTTTCTCCCCTTACTGATTGATTGATTTCTTTCTTTGTCCTTTCGTAGTTGTGGATGATTTTGTGTTTTCGTTGGATTGATCTTTTGATTTATCTTATTTTTCTTTCTTTTCTTTTCTGTGGTTTTTGGTAGATTACTTGGAGGATCGGGCTAAGGGGAGCACGCTGTATGGATTCAAGGGAGGTCCGGCAGGGATCATGAAATGCAAATACGTGGATCTTACTCCAGAGTTCATCTATCCTTATAGAAATCAGGTATCTTGCTCCCCCAAATGGTTCTGGATTACTCAATCGCATCTTTCTGTGCTACAGGGCTTATGGATTAGTTTGTTTCCCCTTTTCACCTGTCTCTCCTGAATTTTGAATTGCTAGACTATTCACACATGCTTACATTGATTAGACACTAATTTTATGGATAAAAATTTGTTTCTAAGGAATGATGACGCTAATTTTTCTACCTTAGTTTTGGAGGAGGAGTATTCGTGGTCATATCTTCTTCTTCTTCTTCTTCTTCTTCTTCTTCTTCTTCTTCTTCTTCTTTTTATTTCTTCCTTTTTTGTTAGAGATATTAAGCTTTCTTGATTTTTTTCTTCAAGAAACTTTAAGTTTCAATACAGAAAAAAACTGAACGAAGATATAGAATTAGTCTGCACAAATAGTGGTTGTGGCTGTAATATATTGTGCTTAAATATTGTATCTAAGTATTATGATGTCAATCAAATAGAAGATGATTTGCTTTCCACTGTTGGTTTGACACCGTAAAGTGTAGTTGGCTCCAATAAAGTTGGTGATGGTTCGTAACAATTAGTGATGGTTATGTCGTGGAATCTGAAATCCCACTGTTTTCAGCCCTAATTCCAACCTAATGCTCTTCCTGAATGTACACTAGAGCCGGACTAGCCTATATTCATATTTAACCGTAAGTGGAAAACATGGTTGGTAAACTTATTGTGCAACATTTCATAGTAATTTGAGGCTAGATTTGGGCCTTCACAATAACTTAGAATGGCCGGTTGAATTATTGAAAACTCCATGGAGCATGGTCTGCTATGCTGGTACCGAATACTGGACCAGTTGCTCGGCGACACGGGTTGGTACGAGCCCGCACTGTGCTGTGTCGGTCCTGTACCGACACAGTAGAGGAGACGGAGAAGAGAGCGAACAAGAGAGGGAAAAAGAGAGAGAAGGGAGAGAGGAGAGTGGTGGAGGCCGTCGGAGACCGGCGCCCGAGTAGGAGGCGGAGGCCGCGGTCGGACCCCTATTTCGTCTCCGCTTCTTGCCTAGGTGTCGACCTTCTACGGTCCTCTGCCGGCCCTCTACTGGCTCTCCTCTCTCCTTCCCTCCCCTTCTTGTTCTCTCTTTTCCTCTCTTTCCTTCTTCTCCTTCTCCTCCTCCAGCAATCGATTTTGTTTTCGTTGCCGAAACCGTCCCAGTCCGCTGCTGGGACAACTTGGTACGACCGAAACCGTCCGATTTGGGATGGTTTCGCTAATCCTGCTATGGAGGTTTATGGATTGACAACACACTGAAATAAGTAGAAAATAGAACAAGACTACAGATTTTTTTGTTACCCACCAGTTGGAAGACTTATTTTGGCATATTGTAATCAAAAGGGACGTGAACGATCACCTTGAGTAGCTTGTTTGACCTGATCCATAAAAGGTTCTAGAAGTCATAAAGCAATCAACAAGACAAGCACAACAGCAAGCCATCAATCAATGGACAACTTTTCTCAAGAAAAATCAACACATTTATGAGCAAGAAAGGTAAAAGGAGCATGATTTGTTAGCCGAAATTATGAATAAGATAAATTACATTTAGTATCATTGAATAAATGAGATTCATATTCCATGATTATACACTTTGGAAAGACTATTCCAAGCAGTATGGCAACCATAACCACAACCATCAAGCCTTGGTCCCATTTTTTTCTGATAGGCTTTGTGAATCCTCATTTGCCAAGCATTTCTATTGGGGGCTACCTCTAGATAAATGAAGTGGTGCACTTCAATTGCGAATATCAAATTTGGATCCATTTTATGGTTTGAAATGTTTTTTGCAACTTGTCGTCAGCCTAATGGCAAACTTTTACCTTTTTTAATCAGGGTTTGGGACTGGCCATGATTGTTTTAAGTTGACGTGGAATGTGAGTATTGTTGTGAAAATCAAAGTGGCTAGATAATAAACAGTGAAGACATGTGACTTAATGGGTGCTTTTGGTGGAAAAAAAGGTAACCATGCATTCAGATGGAGATGAAGGGAAAATACTAACCCTTGGATCGGTGAAAGTTATTGTTTGCATAGCAAAGGTCTTTGAGAAGGTAGCATGAAAATTAAACCATTAAGGTGTAATAGAAGGATATTATGTATTCATAGCCAAGGTAAAACTACAGAGTATCAGAATAGCAAATGTTCTCTTGCATTATTCAACAGTCCTTAAATCATAATTGGCCTATCTTAATGTTGCATAACATTAATTGTAGTGATATTGCATATTTGTTCATGTCTATTTGTGCTAGTGGTTCTTATGATACAGCACCATGTGCTACCATGATCCGAATGCTGCTCAGTTATTTCATTGTTTAGATACAGTCTTTTGGTGGCCTATGCATATAACTTTGCCAGGTGTTCTAGGTGGGTGACACCTAGTATGTCCTAATTCTTTTTGCACTTGTTTCATGCAAGCAATTTCTTAAATAGTGATGAACTTTTATGCAGTTTATAATTGCAACTTTTTTTTTTCATTTGTGAAGTAAATTGTTTGACTTTAATTTTGTGATTTTGATATGAGAACAGGGTGGATTTGATATGATCTGCAGTGGAAGGGACAAAATTGAAACTCCAGAACAGGTGCTTATTGTCTATATGTATCTAAGATTACATCTTAATAATGTGATGCCTATTACGAATCATTTGTTCCCTGTTTATATGATTTTAAATTTATTTTATTCTTCTTGTATCTTTTTCAAAACTGACTGTAGTCTCTTATGTCTATATGCATCAGTTTAAGCAAGCTGAAGAGACAGTCTTGAAACTTGATTTGGATGGACTTGTTGTGATTGGTGGTGATGACTCGAATACCAATGCATGTCTTCTTGCTGAAAACTTCAGGTACAGTCTTAGATATCACATTTCAGTGGACTATGCTATTTCATTCATTTTTCACATGCTTGATTAGTAATATTGGTGTCCTAATTCTCTGTTTTTATTGTTCTTAATGTGAACTTTTGACCATTTTTGTTGTGTGATTAAATAGGGCAAAGAATATGAAAACTCGGGTTATTGGATGCCCAAAGACAATTGACGGAGATCTCAAAAGCAAGGAGGTTCCAACAAGTTTTGGATTTGACACAGCTTGCAAGGTCAATTTCTTTTAACCCTCCCCTTTTTCCCTCTCTCTTTCAATATCTTGATGCTATAAGTTTACGGTATTCCAATGTGTGTGTTTGAGTGTCCATTCCCTAGTTGCCTGTTATAACCAGCATTTTGAATTGATTGGCATGATGCTTGTGACTGAAGTTGAATATGCTTACCAACTTCTGTGGCCTTTCTTCTGTATACAGTTTGATGCTTATAGTCTTATAGTTACTATATATCTATATGTATATCCTTTGATGAGCTGTCTTCTTGTTTTACTCTCATCTGGGGTCCCTACTATTTTGAATAGCATAAGTTGGAGTTCTTAGGTCTGTCATTTCTGCTCTTGGTGCAGTTTTGACTCACCTGCTTATTAGAGAACTTTACTAAATGAGCATATTTTAAATGAGCATAGCTGGAATTAGGTGACTCTATTATCTCCTTCCTTTTTCGTGTTTAGAAAATTTTCTAAAGGAGTTAAAAATGGAGTCACAACTAGCTTTTAGTTCTTTTTTTATTGTTATCAAAAATAAATATTGTCATAATCCATCTTTCCATAAGCATATTTTTCTGTTATTGGAGTCTTTTCCCACCTTGTTTCTACAGCTCAGTAAGTAACACATGCATTAGACCATCCAATTTACTATTTTTTTTTTTAAGTATGAACTGATAAATCTCAGTATCAATGATCTATACTTGTATGAATTAACTATAGCTACAATACATGAAAAAATATTGCCACTATGATCTAGAACAGATGATGGCATGTGCATGCTACATCTGCTATGATGTGTGAATGATTGCATTTTTTTTAATAGAAATCATTTATGCTTTGTCAAAGAATGAACCAAATGCCATCTGATCAAGTGCAATAAGCACTCACCAATTAGTCATAAGAACTAGGTTTTTAGTTTTCTTCACAACTCTAATATGCCTCTAAACCCTGCTAGAGAGGGGAGATTTTAAGTTCCACGGTGGGGCAATGCACAATACATGAAAGACCATCTGTATGAAAGGTGATGGTAATTTTATCATCCTAGGGCCCTGTGTGAATTTCAAAGTCCACCAGGGATAGGGATTCTGGTCAAGCTAGTTTTCTCTGTGCAATGGACCTAAACCAGACCCTCTCAAAATTCTTTCTAAATGTTTCTCTTTTAGAGTTAATCATAACCAATATTTGTTTTCAAGTTTCAGCCCTAAGAGTGCCAAATATATTCTAGAGGGAGTCATGAGGATTTGTAAGCATCATGAAGTTGCGTTCTAAAAGATCGTAGGAAGAAGAAATATTTTAATGTAAATTTGGCTATCCTAAAATCCAGATCTCGTAGATATTTATAACATATATTACACTTAAATGTTACGTGCAACAAAAATTCTTTTAACAATTTTTTAGGATATGCCATTTCTAGTATTTCATTTTTCTTTTATTGTTCCATTGTCGAACCTATGAACCAATACACTCAAAGGAGGCAACGTGCACGCAATACCACAAAAGAATGCCTCGTTTATTTTCTTGACTTTTCTCTTTCTTCAGTTTATTTTTTTCTAAAGTTTTGACATTTATTTTTTTCTAAAGTTTTGACATTTATTTTTTTCTAAAGTTTTGACATTTATTTTTTTCTAAATTTCAGCTGGAAGTATGAAAATAAACTACTATATTCGCTGAAGCTGAATTCATTTTGGTCAACTGAAGTTGATGCTAATGCCGATTTCATATCTTAGATAAAATCCACCAATCTATTACAAATTTATGACAACGGGCTGTTTTCTTTTTTGGTTGTTTGGGCTATAATATAATTCTCAAATTTAGATGCATGTTCCTATATTCAACTTTTTGTTCTCCCTCCAGTTATAGTCTCTTTTTAAGTTTAAGAAACTTCAAAGGGTTGCTTCTTAGTTTTATGAGTGCGAATTTCATAATTAACTATTAGACCCTTACTTGCCAACTAGTCTTTTAAGTCTCATTGTATAATCCTCATTGACAGTTGCGTTGGTTAAGAGTATAAAAATAATTTATATAGGCTTGCACAAGTCTTTGCTGGTCACAAAACATTTGCAAACTAGATTTTATCACAGATGATCGGTAATGTGGACTTTGGATAGATGGGATAAAGCTAGTGGCTTGAGGTATCATAGAATGGCCATCAACCAGATAGAATGTTGTTAAACACATAAAATGAGCTTTGTATTGTCAATATTGAGTTGGCATAATCTATATTTTTTTTGTATAGGGCTGGATCTTCCTAAAAAGGAAATTTGCGTTGTATCATCTTTCAACATTCTTCCAAGCTTTCTTTAGTGTCTTCTTTTTTGATCACCAAGATTAGGGAACCCTCCTCATAGGGACGATTCTGGCCTACATTAGGCAGATGTAGACCATCTTTGAGGTTTTTTGCTCTCTTTAATTTTTATCTATGTTATATATTCTTTTTTCAAATTAATTACATATCCACCTCAACATTTTAATCTTGTGCTACATTTACATGCACTCTTCTTTGACCAGCTTTGACCAACTTTGGCAGAGTTGTTGGCAGTAGAGCTTTTAGAAGTAGAGCTTTTATAAAAAGCTGTTTGTTTATTGGTAACTACATTTCTAAAGTACCATGGAACTTTAACATGTGTTTGGTAAATAAATTGAGAAAGTACTTTTGGTATGATAAAATAATCATAAAGGATATTGCATAGCATTATAATATTACTGTAATGCAATATATTATTATTATAATATAGTAATATAATGTTGTATACTATAGCATAATAATTTAATATATTATTAAATTATTTAACATGACATATCAATGTATTATGATATAATATAATATTATATTATATTTATAGTATAATACAATAATAAAGATATAAAATATTA
>JAOXJJ010011631.1:12323-30956 GCA_025769935.1 Phoenix roebelenii | reverse complement strand
AAGACTCGCTGGCATGGAATTAACCTTCTTTTTCATTTCCTCTCATTTGGTGCATTTTTTTTGTGATTCGTGCTCGGTAAGATGATTTCCTTTCTTTTTTATGGTGCTTGGGAAGAGTTTCGCCGGCGGCGCGGGTGTGCTACGGTTTCCCTTCGCGTTACGAATAAAGAAGAAAGAAAAGTCAAAAAGGGATTAGGCGGTAATGATTAGGTAGTGGACATGTCAGATCAGATCTATACCTACGAGCCTGTAATGTTTGCTATCCATTCGAGAGTCTCGACTTATTTGAAGCTATACATATATTTCGGAAGGGCTTTTTTTTCTGAAATGGAGCGAATGGAGAGAATGGGGGAGCCGGCGCAAATGGAACATGGGTTCGAAATTAATTGGGACCCTTTGCTTTGTCCGTTTACACGTGTTGGATCCTGGTTGGTCGGTCTACAGCTGATATGGTGGACCTGGTCCAACCAATGTTTCGATCTCTCTCAGTCCTCTGGCGGGCTCCAGTTCTCCCAATCGACGGATGCCAGCCCTCCGATCAGTGGCTTCAACGATCATCCCGAGCTCTAGTCAGCTGCTTCCGCAGCCCTCCGGAGCTTCGTCAGCTCCGGCGACCCTCGAAAACTTTACTCCCTGACCTCAAACCATCGTGCATTCCACGCAGCCATCCCTCAACAAACCACCACACCTTTCCTACCCTCCCGAAGGCCCCCTCCATCCTTCTCGCCTTCCGAAAAGGCCGGCAGACTCATGCCCTTGCCCTCAAATATTGTTGTGGCATCGTCATTCTTTTCAGTTCTCTATGCGTGAAGTGTTCGATGGAATGCCTGAGAAACGAGTGCGTCTAGGACAAGTTAGCCCCATGAAGCGTTGACCTGCTCTACAATTTCCCTGCTCGCTGGCTCCTGGGTTGCGAGGTCAGGTCACCATGGTGGATGCTCCCCATGCATCAACCAACATGGGTGCGGTCGAGCTCAGTAAGTGGGTCATGCCTCCATGGAGAAGCATGACATTGATTGCTAGATCCGCATCAAGACCACCCTCGTGTACTCAAGGTGTCCTCCCCTGCCTCCTTACCCTTCATTGATTTCTAGATCGACATGCATGCCCTCAAATCCAGCCGGAGCACCGACATTCTCGTTGAAAACTCGTGCGTGGGAAGTGTTGGATAAAATACCCGAGAAGAATACGTAGGTTTCCTATGCTTACAATTATTCAATTGCAGCTCTCCAAATAAAACAAATTCACTTGCGGCAACTATAGTTGCACAGGGCCGAACAAAAGATTTTCGGCTGCGCGTAACTGTAAATGCTGTAATTTGGCTTGCATGAGGTTCCTGCTACAATGTATCTCCAGCTGCAAGAAATCAAACGGCCCTTGCATTCTTTTAATACCAATATACACGTTCCTACTATATACATTGCATTCCAATCCCGTGAGAAAACCCTTTCCAACTCTCCAAACTCTCAGGCTTACAAAGTATTGGTGAAACCAAGGACCGGGCCCTGGTAAACCTCCCTCATTTCTTATTACCTTAATGATATTTTCCAGGAGAAAGCACGCTGCATCACAATAGACTCGGGAAGATGATTCACAATAAGAGCTTGGTATTTGAAGATTCCTGACCAAGCATATTTATGATTCACCACAAGCATCACATATTTCTTGGAGAAATTCTCAGGCCTCAAAATGTAGGAGTGATCAGTCCAGAACTTGGGTTGGATCCAGAGTAATGGGCTAGATTGGCCATTGGAGTTCGGTTTAGCTATTAAAGTTAGGCCCAAAATGTTGTTGAATTGGGTTGGTTTGGGATTTGGGCACTCCGTTTATAAAACGCTCAAATTGATTATGGCTCTGTTTAAATGGGCCGAAAAAGCCCAAGACAATGTCTGTTGGGTCCAGTCTTGGGTGTGATGTTGACCTGTAATAAAGCATTAGCTTGGGTTCGTGACCGTAGCCGCCACGGGCTGGAAAAAAGTTATATAGGTTCTGGGCGGGGTATGAGCCCGGGTTAGGTACGGAGCCAGCCCAAACCTGTTTGCGGGCCATGAAAGCCCGCCCATTCTCATCACAAAATTACCAATCATTAGCCATGCATCATTAATTTTGCAATATTATCGCATCGGTGTATTTTTCTTCCAGACTAGTTGATATGGAGGATGTGATCCGCGAGGGCCCCTACTAGATAAGCATGCCATTGACTTTAGCCCTTGAAGTGCCATTGCCAAATCTTCTGCATTACCGCATGAGCCCCGCCGAACATGGAGTAGGAGGCAAAAGAATGGTTGAACAAAGGCTTTATTCAAGAAAATCTCAACTCGTGTGGAGTCCCAACCCTGCTCATCCCCAAGGATGGATCTTGGAAAGTTCACATCAACGGCCTGGCAATAAACAAGATCACCGTCGAGTATTAGTTGGTTTTCCAAATAGAGATTAAATGAAATGTTTGACATGCTTGATGGCTCAACAATCTTCTCTAAAGTTGAGCTATGGAGCAGCTACCATCAAATCAAGGGAAGGCTGGAAGATGAATGACAAATAACTTTTAAAATAAAAAAGGGCTTTATGAGTAGCTTGCAATGCCCTTTGGTCGGACTAGCATACCAAGTACCTTCATGTGGATTATGAATTATAGCTATTACAGGCAAACTCGTTGTTGTCTATTTAGACGATTTTCTTGTCTACTTGAAAATATTGAAGGATTACCTTGTTTGCCTTCAGCATGTCATGGGAATGGTAAAGCGTAAGGCGAGAGAGGATGTCTGTCAACCTAAAGCCATTTTTGTCAAATTTTACTATTTCCGCCAAAAACATCAAGGTTGACTCCATGAAGGCCGATATAATCATCAAGTGGCCAACCCCTATAGACATCGATGAAGTCATTAGTTATTCTTTACCACTAGTTCATCCACAACTTCAGCACCATGATTGCTTTAATGGCTATGTGCATAAAGGAAGGAAAATTTAACTAGAATTTATCTGCTGATGGAACCTTTGAAGACATCAAGCAACAAAAAGACTGAAGCATTGATTCTGCACTTGCTTGACTTTGGAAGAGTGTTCAAGTTCTCATAGGATGCTTCTTAGGATATGATAGAAGGAATCATTAGTCTAATGGCATACTTCAGCGAAATAGCGAAATAACTCGATGATACCAGAAGGGATATTTCACGTGCAATATTGAGTTCTATGTCATGATCCAGACTTTATGAGGCACTAGCTCATCCATAGGGAGTTCATGCTCTACTTCGATCATGAAGCTTTGTGTTATTTAAACTTCTAAAGAAAGTTGATGATGTCGGGAAGATGTTGAACTTAAATTAAAAACTCGAAGGAGAAAGAATATGTTTATGCCATTGATTGTGATGAGATAGAAATCCTAATGCGGCATGTGCAATGTAACGTGTAGTTGGAATAAAAGTAGGGTTGGGTTACTCTCTTCTAAGGTCAAAACACCTTCTCAACTAGCCACTCCAAAGGATACAACTCGCACTATGTTCATCAGCAAATCTTAAGAATTCATCAAGAGAGAGGAGAGAGAAAATAGAGAGAAGGCAAGAGAAGAATAATTTTCTTAATAAATTTTTCACCACTCAAAGATCTTAAGTTCGCTTACAAGAGGAGCCTCAATGGGGATATTTATAAGTAATACAATGCGACTCTATTCTTCAACTTTTCTAATATGGAATTCTAAGTCCTATTCTAACTCCAAGGATCCTAATTATTAACTTTCCTAATAATATCAAAAGTTCTTAAAAAAGTTCATAAAAATCAAAATTCTCTATAATCAACTAATATCAAAATTTTCTAACAAAATAAAACTCATGTCGAGTTTCGAAACCTATACGTAAGGGACTCGTGATCTGGGCAGCCGGAACTTCCGACTCGTGTAACATTACATGTGTCCTAGGCACTCTGGCATCAGCTAAAGTCCAAGCTCTATAATCCTTATTTTCTCAAAATTTAGAAGGCATTGGAGAAGGTTGGAACTACCCTAGCATTGCAAGAAGTTTTTTTTTTCTTTCTCTGAGAGTAATTGTGGAGATTTTTACGCACGACCAAATAAATTAGGAGCTATAAGCAAATGGTCTGGCCGACAATTTGGTCGGGATAACATTATCACTCTAGTAAAGTAGTGTTTCCATTGACCGAGCATTAAAAAAGATGCAGGCAAGACTATCAAGATGCGTCACACCACCGCCTTCAATTGTTATTTTTACCATTCACTTCTTGTTTGGTCAAATGCTTAAATCTTTCTTGGTTTTGCCTAAAGATCTTGTATATAATGCTTCTTTATTTTTATAATAACATAGACGGAGTTTTCTCCTGCTTTTTTTTTTAAAAAAAAGGAATTATGTCAAGTTTTATATTTTAATAGCACTGCTACATGATTCATTAATCTTGATTTTATATTTTTGTTATTTTACTGTTTGGGGATATACTATTTTGGAATGTATTATCAAATATTTATTGGTAATGTGGCAATAATTCAACATTAATAGAAAATTTTACAAACACTCAGCAAACATGCACGAATCCTGGCTGTCCCTCTCGCAAAAAGAACCTAACCAATTAAGACTCTTAGATATAGCCGATACGCATCGGACATGCTCCTCGTACACCTTTAATTAGCCAATGGCCATCGGCCTCCAAATATTCAAAGATAAGAAAGAGAGAGAGAAAAAACTAATGCTATTCTTCTTCCAAAGCTCTCTCAATCATCATCACCTGGGACCGCATTTGCTCCCTTGTCCAGTTCCCACCGTAGATTATTCCATAACGTGACTGATAGATTCGTGTCTATTGATGGATCGGCCTACAAAGCGACTGGGCGAGGACTTTCTCCTCGTCAGGGCCCCACAGATCCGGGGATAGAGGATCCGATCTTCCCCACTACCGAAAAGTGCCCCCCGTCCACCAACGCCCCTCTATAATGCCACAATTTCCGAATTACCCCTGCTTTGGGGGCTCGTCCAGCCGGAAAAGCTCCTTTGGATCTGAACCTAATTTGAGAATCAATAGAACGTTAATCATTACAATAAACACTGTTAATCGCAAGCTGGTAATGTTAAATTTTTATGAATGCTATGTTATTGTTTGACATGACAAAGACCAAATGATGGCCGTTAATTACAAACTTAATTTAGCTCCTGCAATATTGTGACCACAAAGCACAGTTATGAATTAATCGGAATCTTTAAACGTCCGGGCCGGCTGAACTGATTGGAACTTGCATTTTAAATCGACTTTCCAATCTGCGGTAGGTTGCTCCCCCACGCTAAATAATTTCCGGAGTTTTCCATCTCGCCGGGTTAGGGCGCTGTTGAAATTAAAGCCAAAATCGAAGGGCGAACCTAAATTACCTCTTCTACCCAACCCTATAAATAAGCCAGAGCCTGCTTCACGAGATTCCGTCGCCCTTCGCTCCCTCATCCTTTCTTCCTCTCCATCTCTCTCGCCCTCGTTCGCTCGCTTTGTGAAACCCTAACCCTAACCCTCCCATCTCTCGCCATGAAAGAACCTGCTCCTCCTCGCCCCAAGAAGCCGCCGTCCCCTCAGAAGCTAAGGCTTCGCTGTAGCTTCGGCGGAGCCTTCGTCCCTCGTCACCCCTCCGGCGAGCTCCGCTACGTCGGCGGAGAGTCCCGGATCATCTCCGTCGACCGCCGCGGCATCGGCCTATCTAAGCTCGTTTCCAGGCTCTCCGAGCTCTGTCCTGACTGCTCCTTCTCACTCAAGTACCACCTCCCGGAATCTTCCTCGTCTCAGCCGGAGCTGATCTCAATCAGTAACGACGAAGACGTGCGGATCATGGTTCGCAACCACGATCGGCTCGCCGCCCACGGGAAGGCATATCGTCTCCGTGTGTTCCTCTGCGACGTGACGCCCTCCCTTGCCGGGTACGTTTGGCCGAGAAACCCTACCTCTGGTACTCGTACTGGTTCTTGTTCTCAACTAGGAGTTCCCGTCGGGGAGAGAAGGACTTTTGATGGAGGGGCTGCCTTAGGAGATCTGACTGCAAGGACTTTCGGAAAAACATGCGGGGATTCCTGTGAATCTCTGGGTAGCAAGGTGTTTCGAACTCAAATTACGACCACCCACGAGAATGGGATCCAATATTTTGGTGTTTCGATGGCCCGTTCTCCGGGGTTCGGGAATCCTGAAAGTCTTAATCGGGTTTCCCTAAATGGATTCAAGGAAGATTCTGTCTGCGGGGTTGGATTCGACCAATCAGGTGGAGCTGTCTCCAGTCTTGGCCAAGTCTACAGTCATGATGTCCGATCTTCGGGTCCTTATACCACTGCACCATACACGAGAAAAACTGAGAATTATACTGCTAGGAACACGAACAGAGAGAATGTTTTCCCATGGAAGGCTGATCATGCTACTGTCAAGACTTGCTTTGCACCTGTTTCCTTGGGCAATCAATCATATAGGGGGGTGTTTCAGTCCCAACTTTACTGCGGAAGTGATGGACATTCTGAGTTATCTCATTGCATGACTAAAAATCATCGGTGTGGTGGTCAGCACAATAGATTCCATGGCACTGGTCCATGTAATATGTGTGGTTGTTGGATCGGGTTGAATGATGTTGCAGCCCAGCAATTCTGTGATGGGAAGTTTTGCTTGCCAAGATTGAGTTTTTCAAAGTTTGTGGTGCCAAGAGCTCATCAAACCCAACTGACAAAGCCAATAAACATTGGGAGCAATAGAGGTGTATTGAGAGAACAAAGATTGCGGCCAATGCCAGGACAGGGTGATCTTCCAGATGTGGGATTCGAACCGCAGAAACTTCAAGGGAGGTCAGTAAACTATAACTGTTCAGACCAGCCAGATGATGTTGGCATTAGCCCTTCTCTCGATTCAGACACCATGAGCATTAGGGATAATCTTTTAAGCAAATCTAGTATAGCAAAGCCAAATACTCATTCTCATGCACCTTATCGAAACAATCCTTTCAGTGATGCGAACCATTGCCCAGTTCAGTGTGATGAGAGCGCATACTGTGACGTTGTCCATGCAAACAGCTCTTACGATTTGGATAACAACTCAGGCTTTTTGGATCCAGACAAGATAAATAATGCTAATGCAGCACTTTCAATTTTGTCCTTTTCATATGGCCTGCTAAGAAAGGATGTAGAAGAAGTTGATGTGAAGTTGAGAAAAATCAACATGATGCCACAGTCTGATATTGTTGCTAAATTGGATGACATCTTTGAACCTGTAGAGTCATCAATCTATGATACTTCTGTCATCAATCTTTCTGACATTAAAGCCCCATTGGATCTTCCCATGCATACTTTATCATTATCTTCTGCTACTGAAGCTCATCCGTCAGCACCGGCTTCATCTGATAATAGCAACAATCTGCTAGAATCTGATGACTTTGCTCCCAGTGTTATTGCATCACTGCCAAAGGATGAAACAGGGCTCCAACTAAATAACATGCATCTGATAGAGGAGAATCCTTTCATCTCGGGGCGACTTGTTGGAAATATAGCTGGAGAAACAAGTAAAGAGAATGCATTTGGGCCAAGATTACTTTGGGAGTCGTCACAGCCATTGAGCTCATTGGTGGCACTGGTATCTCATGGCACAGAGAAAGAACTTTCCTATATTAAGCAGGACCACGAGACCATGCTGTCCCCTACTTATGTGGAAGAGAAGGTATTCTTCAATCTATCTAAATAATTTATTATGCATATAATTTCATTGGCTTAATTAACTGAATAATTTATTCTGGCAGTCTGATGTGTCCGGATCCACAAGCATATGCTCCAAGGAAGCAAGCGAAACTATCTGTAAAGTTTCAGCAGTTTATCCTCATTTGGCTATGCAAGAGCTGCAGGTAAACAACGCCTCATCTTCAGTTTTCAAAACTCAATGATCTTTTTCTGCCTTTCTCCAAAGTCAAAGCAATAAACTCTGAGTTTTAATTTGGATACTATTAGTTTTCATCAAGCCTTTCTTTCTTTGTTTTCTTTTCCTTTTTTCAATTGGCAGATGATAAAAAATTCTGATCTGGAAGAAATACGAGAGCTGGGAGTGGGTACATATGGAACTGTTTTCTATGGTAAATGGAAGGGTTCTGATGTTGCAATCAAGCGTCTAAAGCGAAGCTGCTTTGCCGGTGGTGAATTGGGAGAAGAGCGCATGGTGATTATTCTATCTCAGCCAAGATTTGCCGTACCGGTCGGTACTGTATCATACTAGTATTGAATCGGTACACAGTCTGGTACTGTACCGATACTCGGTATGTCTTGCCGTCTCATACCGCATCGATACTCGGTATGCCTTGCCGTCTCATACCGTACTGTGTACCGATATTGTAATAGGATGATATTAATACAGGGTTCAGTACCGAGATGGCAAACCTTGATCTCAACCTTCTTCTTTAACAACAAAAAAGAGAAAAAAGACCTCAGAACTGCCAAATATATCTTGTTCTGTATAAATAGATTATTACCAAAAAAATAGCGATCCTTATTGCAAATGTTTAATACCAGCACTTGTCTTGGTAATCCAACTTAGCCAAACCTGTTGAATGTCCATCTCGAACATCACTTGGAAGTGTATGGACCAGTGCTTGGACATTCTATTTGAGTTCTAAGTTTACAATGTAGCTTTTAGAGTTGATGACTCAAGTTGTTTGGCAGCCTTACTCAAACTATGGAGATCATATCCAGAAAATTCTATGAAAAATGGATAACTGAACTATATAAATTGTTTTAAGAAGTTTGGTTAAGTGCATTGGAAAAAAAGCTGATTTTTCAACTGAACCAATTTTGACCTTTATTTTCTACAGATGATACTGCTTGCTTGTCAAAAGAAGATATTATGACCGGAAAAAGTAAATTACATAATTAGGCAACTATTTTATGATTGATGTATGCATGTATCATGCATGCGTGCATGTAGGTCGCACACACATTATGTGCCTCTTATTCTTCATGTATGTTTTACACAACTTGGTGTAGGTAAGTTCTCATGAAAATCAGAATTTCTATTGGTTTCACCTATGCTCTTTTGGCCCTTCTTTATTGGTATTGCCTTCTTTATTGGTATCATCTATTAGAATCAGGGCATATCACCATAATGGATTGAGCTGATTCATTTGCCAGTTTGGTAAATTTCTTCTCAACACATTCACAGATAAAAATGAGTTTCCCTGTGGCAATATTGATCATTCTAGTATATACCTCATTTGCCATTATGTCTGAGTCTGGTCACTCAAGTTAGCCAAGCTATGTTTCTAAACACAGATGCAGAACCACCTCAATCATGGCATGAATTTAGTCACGGAACCACTTCAATCATGATATGAATTTAGTCAGGAGTGTTTGTGAGCCTGTTGCCCTTACTGACTAGTGACTGGTGTACTTGGCTTTATTGATTATTTAATTTCTTATATTTATGGGCATGTATGTGCTTGGACATTGCAGTTGAACTTTTACATGAATGACAGGTCACAGACTTCTGCAAAGAGGCTTGTTTGCTGGGTCAACTTCACCACCCAAATGTGGTTGCATTTTATGGTGTGGTTACAGATGGCCCGGTGACAAATTTGGCTACAGTCACAGAATACATGGTGAATGGCTCCCTAAAACAAGTTCTGAAAAGAAAAGATAGGTACACTTTCATTGTTTCCTGTTCTGTATTGATTAGACTATACATGCATATACATATACATATACCTACATACATAGAAACATTATACATGGTGAATGGCTCCCTAAAACAAGTTCTGAAAAGAAAAGATAGGTACACTTTCATTGTTTCCTGTTCTGTATTGATTAGACTATACATGCATATACATATACATATACCTACATACATAGAAACATATAAATATATATATTGACAGAATACTGACAGCCACTGTTTGCTTTACTGGTCTGCTTTTCTTACCTGCAGCTGTCTATTGCAGAAAGTAATAATTGAAAGATTCAAGCAAATAAATAGCACTAACCATTCCTTGTTACAAGTTATTATTATTTCAAAAACAAATTATTCTTCAATTTCTAATAATATTGGAATAAATTGAATGATGCAAACCAGAATTTATTAAAATTACTTTAGAAAGAGCTGAATCATGATAATTCTTTTAATTTTGTAAAAAGACAACATTAATTTCGTTTTAAAACACAATGGAGGTGTGACATCTGTTATCATTTTTGTGTAGCAATCTTTACTATATTATTAAAACATTTCTAATACAATGAATATTCCCTATTGATTATGTCTATTAGCTTTTGTGTCAAAATACCCATATTTCAATATTAAAATGTATTCAACTAAAAAAATAAAAATATCTTCCATATTTTAAAAATAATGTTCTAGGGAGCATGTGCAGTATGTGGGTGGTCAAGGGATCGTATGGTGCACATACATTATGCTGGCCACGTATACAAGTGCATGTGCTGTTAATTTTTTTTTAATATTTATAAATGAATAAAATATGCTATATACACTATATTTTTTATTATTTTTTATATGTAATATTAATATTAGTAACAATAAAATTTAGCAATTAGTGCTTGCTATTTACTACCTGATTTTTAGTAGTAATAATTATAGGATATAATATATTAACATTGTGAATAATAGAGGCCCCCAACCAGCTTGAAACCCCCTTCCAACCAAGCTTTATTCGCATGGGCGTCAATAAGAGTGGCTACATACATGGCGGCACAATACTAAAAGGGCTAGTTATGCAGTTGTATAATGATAAGTAGGTTGCATACGCAGCAGGACAATGCTACTTCTATTGCATGTGTCCACAAAGTGCTAAGCAAATTGTCTCTTTGGCCCATATGCAGCTCGGTTGCATATAGTAGTCGTGTATTGGTTGTATGCTGTGGTCAAGGGACTGCATATGCATATTTAGCTACATATATTGTCTTATGTACTGCATTATGAAACAATGTCTAAAAAATTAATGGAAGAGATATAAAAAAATTAATTTTCTTTTACATCCTAAGCCATCTAGAACACAATGAAAATTTCTATCTTTTAAGATAAAGATCTTTAACTCTTATTTCTTGAGAATAAATTCTACCAGATCTTCTCAATTACAATTTTGGTTGGATTCTCTCTTTTTTGGAAAGAAAATGGATTCTCTCTATTTTTTTTGGGGAAAAAAGTTGAATAGTCTTGTTGTTTTTCTTGATTTCGGCCCCTCTCTCCTTTCCAAGTTTCAATCTCACTTCATTTTCAAAAATAAAATAGGCTAAATTGTTCTAATTTATCTTTCCCTTTATCACATCAAATCTGTCAAAGTTGGCGGTGGATCTCCTTTCTCTCCTCTCTGTCTTTCCAATCACACACTCAAGATGATCTTTTGTATCACCTCAAAATCCAACCATGTGCTTTCTGTGCTCTTTTTATTTTTTAATGCCTTATTTAATTTAGGAGAAAAATCTAAATACCTACCATAGAAAATTTTATGTCAAAACTTTTCATTTTGTATTTTTTCCTCTTATTTGTTTCTTGTTTTTCTTTAGCAATCAGTTCTATGAAATTAGTTTATTTTTTGTTTTAAAGTTTGTTTTTTTAGCATCATTTTATAATCAATTTTATGTATTCAATTCTATTCAGTTTAAAGTTGTCCATCATTTTAAAGTTTGTTTTAAAGTTTGTATTCAATTTTATAATCAGTTCTATGAAATTTCATTTATTTACTTTTATTTTGTTTAATATAATATTTTTATTTATACTCATGTGTCTTTTTTCTAATAACATGCATTGCATGTGCTTGGTTACTAGTAAATTGTAAAAATATGTCTAGATGGCTAAAGGAAGTAAAACTCGGTATCTATATGCCATTAAGTTTCGTCGACTTCATGTAAAACTAGTTTCTTGCTGTTCATGGATTAGCACCATGGGAGGTATCATAACTTAAATGAGTTGTATTAGTTGCAGTTATGTAGAACTTCAGTCATTTTATGGTCTAATTACACTGAAGAGTTTAGTTTTAAACTGAGAGGATATGAATTAATAAGAATGTATCAGACTGTCTATAGTGATTTATATTTGTCCATCCACCAGGACTCAGATTATGGTCAAGTTGACCTGATTAATGAGAAATGGTCATATCCACCATATATGTGTACCTTGCACATGGGAATGCAGAACAGAGTGTTCTAAGCTATATACCAAGTAAACCTAGCCAAATTTGGATTTAACCAGCAAGTTTTGTGGTATGACTTATGCATTATGCAGGCACCCAGTAGAGCTCCACCTTTTTTATCTCATGGTGGTAACCAGCTTTTTCCTTAGCATGCTATATTTCATGTACAAGAGACAATGACAGAATGGAACAACATTTACAACAACTGTCAAATTCATGGGATCTCTCTTTCTCCTCCCTCCCTCCTCTTCTCTCTCTCTCTCTCTCTCTCTCTCTGCTCTTCCTAACTCTCGTTCACCAAATATTTCTGTATATTGTATAACTGCATCTTATGCTAACTGACATTTTTCAATGCCCTGCATTTCAGTAAATATACATTCATGTAAAAGCATACCGAGCACGTGTATTTACCATGTTTTTGGAAGATGCTGAGCCATATTTTTTAATCTCCATTTCAATATCTAAGTATTTTAGACCCAGACACGTGTTTGGCTGTCTCACAGCAGTTACATGGTGTTCAAGCAGGCTACTTATGGTAAGCTGACATCTTTTCAGTAAATTGATAGCCCAGAATGATATGATGTGCAATGATAAATTTTGATGTTAGAAGGTCTGGAAATCTTATATCAAAAGATAATTTCAATTCCAAATTTATCTAGACATATATATGAAATATGTAAACAGAAACTACAGGATGTCATACATATTAGGTGTGTGCTTAAACATGTCTGAGACAAAGTTTTTTTTTAAAGAGGAAAATTGGGCCAAATCCCATCAGTTCACTAAGAAAATGACCCCAACATACAACCGGTGTTTTTTTGCCACCGAAAAAGAAACAACTTTCCAAAATACAACTTCTTACTCATAACAAGTTGGACAGTAGGCATAATTTTCAAAAGCTTCTTCTCACTGCACACTCTCGACCAACTTGTTGGCAGAAACCTGATCTTTGCAATGACATCTGCTATACTTTCCTCTTTTTAATTATTGCTCTCTTCTAATCATTAGCACTGAGTAATTAACAACTAGGACATCCTGCCCTTTCCTTCAACTCTTGATTTTACTCTTTCTTCTAGTTGTCCATATAGACATAAGATCTTCAGGAAGAACATCCATTCCAAGCACCTTGCCAAAGTGGTCCTGGACCGAAGAAGCCAAATCATGGTGGAAAAGCAGATGATTTGTGGTTTGAATCTCTTTTTTGCGCATAACACACAAAAATAGCCCATTGAATCATTTTTCCAAAAGATTCTCCCCTAAGAGAACTCTATTCTGAATCATCAACCAGGAGGACAGTGCTTCGGATGGAAGATGACAGTCCCATAATTTTTCAGAATAAGTTGCCACCAGACCACCATGGCTTAAAATTTTATTTGCTTCTTTGACAGAAAACTGACGCTATTCCATTTCAATGAAATCATGTCCCTGTTCAAAGTCAATCTGACCTGTTGTAAAATTGTTGAAGTTATATTGCCTCCTCTCGCAATGTTCCAACCAGTTCACCTCTGAATTTAAGTCTTCATCCACACTGTCCAGCCTGCACATAACATTGTTTCTTGAGAAGGATATCCTATGATAAAACTTCTTACCTACAACTTGGCTGATAGCTTTAGCACTACCATGTTGCAGTGAAGTCCTGTTGAAACTCAACACTGTCCCACCCTCCCAAAGTTGACATCATATTTTGTCTATCATACCTTTTGCATTACCATGTGGTGATCAACTCGATGACTGAAAATCGACACTATCAATCGAATCATGGTTCAGCTGCTCTTGAAGATTCCCTACTCAGGATAAGAAATTCCCTGACAGATAAACTAGCAACTGATTATATCTTCTTTTTGGAGCCTTGTGGTAAAGCTTGTCTTTCTAACTAGGTGTCTAACAATGGCTTCTCTAACTACAAGATTTTAAGTTCCCCAGCGCACAGTAATTTGTTGGTGGAGATCAATTTATTCCCTCAAAGTGAGACCTTGATTTGTGGCTAGAAAATAATATTTATTCGCTCCTTTAAATACTTAAAAGTGGGCGAATCGGCAAGTAATGTGGGCACCTAGTCATATGTTGGATTTGTAAGAGGGCACTGCATTGACAAGAAGCAAAGATTGCTTGGAGTTGCAGAGCATTAGCATGTTTGATGAGGGCTCAGGTCTAACATTGGGGATTTGGTATTAAATCTTTTTGGTGAATAGAGTGCTTCCTCCAGCTAAAGGAGGTGCGTGAACTCAACAGTTGCTTGATGTTGAACCTTTGAACTATGAAGGCATTGCTCTTGGCAAGTTGTGTCCCCTTTGAAGGAGGATAATGGTTCTTTTATTTCTTGATGATGGTTATGAACAGGTAGTCTGCCTTTTGTAGGGGCATTGGTTAAGTTTGATATCTCCCTTGAGTTCTTGATTTTAAGGAAGCAGCATGATGAACATGGATAAAAGAGAGAAAAAGTTTCCATCCACCTTAGCCATGAAAAGCCCAGAATTGTCATTAACATTGATCTTGCTCCTAATTGTCATTAATTGCTTAATCAGTATACAAAAATATTGTCTTTCAGCAAATGGTAGAGTATTTCACTTTCTTTCTTGAGATGGACTTTTGATGAAGACTTTTATATAATTTAGCCCATGATAAAGTGCTATAAGGCTTCATTTGGCATTACTTTTGAAGGGCCAAAAAGTACTTCTTATAGGGTTAGGTACTCTTTTGGGTAATTTTTAGATATTTGATAAAAATTTTGAAACAGCTTTCTGGCTCCTTCCGAAAGCTAAGAAGTAAAAAGTCTCCTAAGGAAAGTTCCAATTTGTAGCTTTTGGGTAAAAGTTATACTTAAGATGTGTCGGGAACTATTTTTTATGAGAGGCTCGAGTTCAGTCTTGGCAATGAGAATTTTTTAAAACTAATTTAGAAATATTTGATAAGTTAACAATACTTTATAATAATAGTTTTTGATGGTATAGTATTATTATACCATCATATCACATCACATAATTATCATTCTATTATTTTATTATAATTAATAATATTATTATAACACAATAATCTTATAATATAATACTATAATAAATTAATAATATACTAAAATAATAATATCATTTTATTATATTATATGTTGTTATTATTATTATTATATTATAATAACATGATAAAATATTGTTATAATTTATAATAAAATTAAAAATATATTATTTATTATATTATTTAGGTTAAATATCAAAATCAATAATTTATAAATTAAGAATATTGTATAATAAAAATTTTGATAGTAGAAACAATTACACAATTGAAAGCATTATATGATGCCTTCTATTATTATTTGTTGATACTAAAAGCATTCTTAGTCTGGTTACCAAACAGATGTTAAAGTTCTACAGCACCTCAGAAATGTAGTTACCATGTAGTAAACAACTTTTTATTAAAAGCTCTACCAGTGAAAGCTCTGCAATCTAAACTAGGCCTAAGTCAATTGATAAAATTGCAATGTTTGCTTTTCTGAAAGGGGGACTAGGGAGGTCCACACTAATTGCTTGCAGAGTGCCAGCCATTGGGGGAGATGACCTTTGTTGATAACACTATGAGGCATGAAAAGATATGGTGGAAGTGGTAGGGAAGGTCGCTTGATCTGCTCCAAATTTGTCTGACTATTCAAGGGGTGATAAGATGGTGCATTATTTTGCTAGAAGTTTCATAACTATGTGCTAAAAGTTGTTTGGTCTAGTCTAAACTTTTAGATAATTACCAAATCGATAAGTCCAATTATTTTTAATTGTGTGCTAGAAGTTCGTCTGCATATTTATTTGCTTATGACATTATGCTTTTGGTTTTCATGCTTTGGGATTGTAGTAGGACCCGTTCACTATCTAGTATGTATTCTATCTAACCATTCAACAATGAGGGTTTGTATTCCTCTACAATGTATATTACAATATTTGATGTACTATGTTGCCTTGTATTTGGATAGCTTCCACCTTCCATAATTTTACTGTTTTACAGAACTGTTGATCGTCGGAAGAGGCTTATTATAGCGATGGATGCTGCATTTGGCATGGAGTACATTCATGAGAAAAATATTGTTCATTTTGATTTGAAGTCTCATAACTTATTGGTAAATATGAGGGATCCCCAGAGACCAGTTTGCAAGGTAATCAAACATGATAATATGTATATTCTCTATTCTATGCTAGTTTGGGTGTATTCATGTGCACATTTATACAAAAATGTAATTTGGTACTCGTGCATTTATGAATATATAAAGATTATAGAACAGTGCACTAAGTGAATCAGCTTTGTGACTATTTATTAGCTATATTATTTGTTGGGCTTGCATATCGTCGTTCTAATATAATGCATATAATATCAGATAGGAGACTTAGGCTTGTCAAAGGTGAAACGGCAAAAGTTAGTTTCTGGTGGGGTTCGAGGAAGTATTCCTTGGATGGCCCCTGAGCTTTTGACTTGTGAAGACAGCATGGTGACAGAGAAGGTACTCCTAGTTTTGGTGGTAACTGTTAGACTGTTAGCATGACATTCCTTTGGCACAAAATGGTAGGAGATTTATTCTCATTTTTGCCTTTCCTGCAGGTGGATGTATATTCATTTGGGATTGTCATGTGGGAACTTTTAACTGGGGAAGAACCATATGAGAACATGCATTTTGAGGATATAATAGGTAATCATCCTTTTTTATCCCATCTTTTCAGAATTATTTCTCTATTTTCACATTGCAGAAGAAAATTTGAAAGATAAATATATCTATAGACATAAAATAAACAGGCAGTTCTCCGTGGGTTGTCCATGGCCAGCAAATTTTGTTTTCATCATCGATGCTGGTGCATTTTTGCTATAAATATTTTGGGTCAATTTCTTGAACTTTGTTGTCAGATTTATTCGATGTTGCTATGCTTATTCATTAATTTGAGAAAAATGCTTGAGATGCCGTACTTGTCATAACTGGCAGTATATAGAAGACATAAAGAATGAAAATTTGCTTATATCATGTCAACAATGGTAAATGTTCTTCCCCATTTGCTGATCTGATATTCACTGGTGATGCTTCCAGCTGGTATAATTAAGGGTGACCTGCGACCAGAGATACCGAGCTGGTGCGACCCTTTATGGAGGTCATTGATGGAGAGATGCTGGTCAACTGATCCTGCTTCGAGGCCATCCTTCTCCGAGATTGCTAAGGAACTGCGTGCCATAGCAGCATCAATCAATATCAAGTAACGGGCAGTTGCCGGATTCAGGCATATGTGAAATGAGAAGTATGTACAGTTCGAGAGGTGCGGGGTAGGATCCCTCATTGTAAGTACCCTTCGAAATGCCGGGACGTAGCTGTGTCTGCCATCCTGTGCTAGAAGTTGAAATGGTTGGCTTCTGTACAAAACAAACTGGCAGAATTTTGATCGCAATATTTGGGAGATAGTGATAAAACTGATAAAACTGATGCTGCTCATCTTGTGTGGTCTTTTTCTTTTTTCGCCTCCTCCCCCTCTTTTTCATGTTGAGAGATGAAGATACCTCAGGGTTTGTTTGAATTGTCAGATCAGCTTCTAATTCATCTGAACTTTAAGAATTAAGAGTGCCCGAAGCCGTGGGCAGTTGTTGAATACAAAGCGAGAGGAGCACCGAGACTCTGCCGCTGGCCGAGATGTTAGATATCAAGAATTGTCCGTTTTGCTGCTGTCTCGCGCGGAGCTAAACAACGGTGCATGATTTTGGTTCGGAAATCATGACACGAATGACATCGAAGGGCAGTCCGTAGAGAATGGAGTGCGAAAAAACGTCCGTCGTACCTAAAGCTTGGAGCTCCCTAAACTGGACACGAATTTGGCCAAAATCACTCAAAATGCCCTACAAGTAATGTTTGTCCAGGTCTCCAGCATCCCTGCAACCCAAGACCCGCGGTCCGGCAGCCAGCCGGGCAAGTCCGAACTAAAATTTTAAGGTTACATTGTCTGGTCTATCGCCTTATTCATGAACTAAAATGTATGAAGAATGTTCTTGGAAATTATTTACAAAAAGGCTGAGAACTTTAATCTCGTTAGTTTTACATATTATACAAAGACTAGTAGCAGTTATATATCTCTTGCATCTTTCACCAGGGAATCTTATTTTCATCAGTAAATTACAACAAGAGTAAAAGATTCCGTAATCTATTTAAGAGGTTTTCCGGGATTTTGTTATTTACTTTCATTTTGGATATTCTACAAAAAAAAAAAGACTGCCTTTTTTTTATATAAAAGATCCAGATTGTTTTGTGACTTGGGCGTGGACATGCATTAGTTAACCTTTTTGGGCAACTTTTAATGCGTTTAGAAAAACTTACTAGCATATTGGATGAGATATCGCATGGACATGCTCAAACTGTCTTCTTTGTGTACTCTGCTTGATGCGTGGTTTGTGTTAGCATAGCTGTACGTTAGCATTGCTTAGCTGTACATTAGCTTAGCTAGTGACGTGATTGTACATTACGTGATATAGTAGTCGTTTGAAGTATACATTAGCCGTTGTAT
>JAOXJJ010011631.1:0-12223 GCA_025769935.1 Phoenix roebelenii | reverse complement strand
ACGATAGCCACCTTCTCCTTATAAAAGGTGGGCTATGGCTGTTTCCCAAATGCAATAACAAAGGATCTTTCTCTTCTCTTTCTCTTCCACTCCTTCCCCTCCTTTTACATGGTATCAAAGCCATAAAGATCTTTCTCTTCGGTTTCTTCTTTCCTCCCCTCTAGTAGGACATCGCTGATCACTTCTTCTTCATGAGCGAACAAAGTATATTGAGATAGATTATCACTTCATTCGGCATCATATCAAGCAAGGTACTCTTCATTTGATATATGTTACTTCTGTGGATCAGCTTGCTGATATTTTTATGAAGGCATATCCACCGGAGCGTCATCGTGATTTGGTACACAAACTCAAAATGACATCTTCACTCCCATCTTGAGTTTAAGGAAGGATGTTAGCTTAGCTATACATTAGCATAGCTTAGCTGTACATTAGCTTAGCTAGTGACGTGACTGTACATTATGTGACATAATAGCCATTGGAACTGTACATTAGCCGTTGTATACGATAGCCACCTTCTCCTTATAAAAGGTGGGCTATGGCTGTTTCCCAAATGCAATAACAAAGGATCTTTCTCTTCTTCTCTTCCGCTCCTTCCCCCCTCCTTTTACAGTTTGTACGTCACATTATGTGAACAATGACCAGCTTCATGTGTGAGAATCTGTATCTAATGTGCTCCTAACTAATTTAAATCTGCTTCCTGCAAAGGCCGGTATTGTTTGCTCAATCTAGTTTAACGTGCTGCATTCTTGACCCAGTGGTATTGCTCCTCCTCCTTTTGCTAATAATAAAGGCCAAGCTCTTTATGCTGCTGGAAACTGATGAACTTGTGTCTGAGCTGAACTCTGAAACTGGACAATCTATTAAGATAGTTAAGGTTTCCAAGAAGCCTGTTACTTATTTAACTCTTTCTTAATGACATGTTAGTTTGGGATCCCGATATTTGCTACCATTTGCGTTTTTCTTTGAAGATGGAGACTCTCCAGTCATTACAACTGATGGTCAGGAATCAGCTTCAAGATCCTGATCGAATAAATGCGAGGTAGGGTCTGATTACAGTAGTCGTGCTTTGCAAATATTGCCTTTGTGGCAAGGTCAGGCCGTAAGTGAGCCTGTGCATGTTCACCTCATGATTGTCTTGCCAGTAACAAATTGGTGTGTGAGTGGATAGTGTAGCTGCTTAAAAATAGGTTTTTGAATGGATGGAGTGCTTTTAGAAAGCTACACATGAGCTTCTTGTTTAGAACTGTTTAGTTAGCTGTGTCCTTGTTTGGGGTTGGTAGCAGGGTTTTCGAAAGCTAGAGGGGCTCTTAAGGTGACAGAACCTACATAAGGCTTGAGGCACAAACTGCCAAAAGGACACTCGCTTGAAGAAAGCAAGGCACCAGTTTAGGACAATGCATTAGAAAGACAACTATTTTTTCTCAAGATGCATAAATAGACTCATGAAAAACTGAAGGATCCGTCTCCAAGCTGATTCTGAAATTTTAAATGTTCCTTAGACTTCAGGCGGTCATTGTTAGTCGACTAGAATTGTTATGTCTTTCTTGGTATCTGGAACTCTGAAGCCTCCAACTTCTAGTTCTAAGACCAATGCAGCAACGCTTTACTACTAGTCTACTACATTAATTTATTTCGGCTGCATTCAATCCCCATATTTACTAATTGTTATGATTCCTGTATGGAAGCTATTGAAAACTCAGTCTTGCTTCTAAATCCAGCAGAAGTTCTCAAACTTTTAGCATCTCTTAAATCTATGCTTCTTTCATGGTAACAATTTATTCTTCTAAATGAGGTTGGTAAATGCAAAATATTGAGAAATTGAAAGCATGCTTTTTTTCTTTGCTACATGCATGGCATGCTAAGATTGTCTGATGCAGGAAGGTTAAACAATATAAGTTGGTCACAGCATTGATACTATCTAGTGCCGCCTGCCCTCTCATACGCACATCCACTGTTGCACGCATACTTTTTGCATACTCCACTGCAACTGCATCAGGCAAAAATGTTTTTGTAGTTAAGAAAGTGCATCTCCAACCAGAAATTTATTCTGCTGCCAAGTAGAAATTTGATGTCGAGATCTACGTAGGTCTTCACTGTTGATGCTAATAAGGACTGCAGCCATCTCTTATCTAGATTCGCCTTTTTGCTGGGCCACACCTCCCAAGGAGTTGAAACTCATTTTGGTCAGTTGCACATTCCTTTCATGCTGTTGCTCCAGAATACTGCATTGCTACGATGATCCTTGCATGCATGGTCAGTATCCCACTTGCTCTTGCTTTGTAAAAATTAACTTCAATAAATTTCAGGGTGGTACAAGCTCCCACTTTTTCCATAAAAAAAACAAGCAGTTTTCTGCATGTTACTTTAGATTCTTAAAGCATCTAGCTATATTTCTTTAAATTTGAGGCAGAGAAGATTTTAGGCATGTTCTCTGTAGAAAAACTTCCTTAAATGACTCTCTCCTCCTCCCTCATAACATTGATGACTTCATCATTTCTTGACTCACACATGAAAGATTCAATTTTAGGGGAGGTTCCTTCTCCTAACTCCTTTATAAAAGGCAGGATTTATAGAGAAAGTGCCACTGAGCTCTCGCTCCATTTCCTTGTCCCGTTCGGTAAGATGTCTCCACTGCTAACTTTGAAAGCTAAGCATAATCCTTATTTTCCAGCTGATAAAATGCTTCTCTAAATGCCTGTCATTAGTTGTAAAGCTTCTTTTGCCAATTGCCCTGCAGAATGGGTTGCTTCTTTCGCCAGTTTTGGTCCAGGCTCGTCTATCTGGTTGTCCGCCCTTCCGCAGGCTCCTTCCCATGACCTTGTATCTGCAGTGCAACGGGTGTCTATATCAAAGAACCCCTGTCCTACCCAAAAAGCAGAACCTCTGCAATCATTTGATTCCCCGTATGCAGTAGAACTTTATAGATCCTGTTTGCTTAATCTATGAAGCATCTATTCCTGATAGTTTCGTTACACACAATGTTTGAACCATCCTGTTATGTTGGTAGCCATGTGTTCGTACCTCATATTCTTCCCGGCCCTTGATCAGGGGATGTCATATGCAACCAAGGCGTAAATGTACGCATGCATGCTTGTATTCAAGTGAAAAAAAAACTGTTCTGGATATCAGAAGTAGATTTGATAAGAAATAGAGGCCGGTCCATTCAAAATTTTTCCTGTATGAGTCAAATTAATAGACGAGCAATAGGCGTCTTTAGATTTAAATTGATATACAATTTTATGTGCTTGGTTCTCGTGTTCTACGAAGCATTCAACCTGCAACTTATCGTGCATTTTCTCTATTCTCTCGCAGGGGTGCAGTATTGGTTTGGGCGCTTCCATGGCTCAGTAGCTTGCTCGGTCAACATGCAAGCGGTATAGCATCTCAAGGGTCATCTCTGCTCATTCTAAACTCTACATACCAGACCACCATTTGTTTAAATGCACTCTTTTCCGAAGAGCCTTTTCATCTTTACGGTGTCTGAAACGAACTTTAAACTCTCGTTTCCTTCGTGGCCTCCAGGTTGCGGCAAGGAAGGACACTTTGGACTGTAGTTCAGTTAGATACAGTTGGGTCTCAGGCAGTAGTGCTGTAACTCAACCCAAACCACCAACAAACAGCAACCAAAAAGGAGTGGTTGCCTCAGGCTTTTGATACTAGAAACAATTCTCTCCCTGGTAGTGGTGCTGTATCCCTCATTACCATTAGCAGATACCTGACTATATATCTGATGACAGAGAAGACGGCAAGGAAGAAGAACCAGAGGATGCAGTGGAGATGAGGAAGAACTTGGAGCTGTCATAAACTCTCCTCATGACTCTGATGGGAGTGAGGTCATGAGTGACTGATGGATGGAGAAGAAAATCCACGGTGTTGACGTAATTTAATCCAGGAAATTACTATCATGGCGTAAATTGTTACATTGTGCTGTAAGATGTCGCACCATCGGTCGGCAATCGAGCTGCGTAGCTCTGCGTTGCCTGGATTTGTGTGACAAATTAGGGAATTACAAATTATTTTTTGGTTTCCGCTCGTTGACTTTTGCCCTCTTGAGCTTGGGATTTGTTTTGCAATCCAGACCAGCGATATCTTTCAAGCTGACGATCTTGAAAGATGACAAACCAACTTCTTGGAATTTGTGACCAGCGATATCTTTCAAGCTGACGATCTTGAAAGATGACAAACCAACTTCTTGGGATTTGTCTTACAATCAGGACCAGCGATATCTTTCAAGCCGACGATCGTGAAAGATGACAAACCAACTTGACGTTCTAAGCTTGCGTACATTTTTTTTTTTTGTGTGCTTGTCTGCAAAATTATCTATTTTGTACTTTTTAATTATGAATTTATTTGTCTCCCACATTGTAAATATATGTGTATGTATGTATTATTAGAGTTCTAACTTAGAAAAAAAGATTAATTTTAAAAAATAAATGCATCAGTTTTATTTCTTAAATTTTAGATGATCTAAAAAATTTAAAATTCCTACCTTTTTCTTTTCAGAACGGTCGCATTTCCAAAAACGCCGAGTCAATTTACATTACTATTTTTTTGTTTCACGAGACAAAACAGTTTTTCTCTCTCTTTTTTTTTTCTTTTCTTTCAAGCCTCTTTTAAGTTTTGTTTTCCATCTCGGCAACTAAAGGAGTTGGAGTCGATCGAACCAAGCTTTCTCAACAATTGTGCTCGTTAGAAAAGATCGGATTGAGCCGAATTACTGTATCTTGGGAACGACGTGCCTAGATTATTCGTCTATAATATTTTTTAAAATAAAAATATAGTAGTTTTTAGGCAAAATATTTTCAACATATATTGTAGTCTAAATGAATCTTGACATGGCAATTTTTGTGGACTGAGCGAGATTAATCAAGGTCGGTAACCAACATAGTAAGATGGAAATATTTGGAAGGACATGAGATCTTCCAAAACGGACTTAACTTTGTAAGAATATAAAAGACTATAGATTTTGGCAAATACCATGATTTTTGAGCATCTTGTTCTGTGTATAAGCGCCTTTAATTCCGTATTCTGGATTGATGTTGTTTGGTAAAAAAAACTTAATTTTTATGGAAAAGGAAATTCATTTGAGATGGTAAAAAAAAAGGAGATCGGAAATAAAGAGGATATGACTAATATTGATTTACACGGTATGACAATTATCTACTCTTGTAATTTTTGATGATAAATATTAACTATTATTTTTATACGGTAATTTTTGTTGAAAAGGAAACTCATTTTAGATGATCGATGCAGCATAGTTTGCTTAGTTTGGGATCGAAACCTTTGCATTTAAGACGATTCATACCTGACGATGCAATATAGTTTGTGATTGAATTCACCAAAACTATCTGATCTCTTTTGTATTGGATCTGGATGAACAGTCAAAATCTTTGATGTGAAACCTAGCCGAACTTAGTTTATTCAGTTGGGACTACCAACATATCATATGAGTTATATATGGTAACGACGGCTCGTTACAATCAAAAAGAAAATAGAAATTTTTTATGCTTTATCTTATTCACGTCCACCTTTTGCCTCTCTTCCCTCGACACCCTTCACCTTTCTCTCCTCCGCCTTGTACGACTCCATACGAAGCCGAGCCCCTTTCTCACCTTCGAACGGTCGACGACCTTCGAACGATCGACGTAGGCTGCTGAAGAGCCTTCCTCTTTCTTTCCTCCTCTTCTTCCTTCCGGCCGGCCGGATGTTTTCCTTTTCTGCTTTTCCCGAAGTTTCTGTGCTAGGATTTGGATTAGAGGTTTAACCTGTTCCTCTCCTCTACTACTGGTCTACTGCTTGCAGGTCATCTCGATCGCTGTGTTCCTCCTTTGCCTGGGACTACCTCTTCTGGAAAGGGTAACGAAACCCCCTCCACGTACCCCGCCGGCTCCGACCCTTGGGCCGCATTTAATTCTATCTGCGCGTTTGTTTTTTCCCCGCCGATCAGTTTTGATATGTAAAGAGAGATTAATTATGTGTTGATTGCTCCATGTCGCAGTCACGGTAGCGATGGACGGGGCTCCCACCGGCAGCGCTGGAGCGGTCCTGGGCAATTACAGACTCGGAAGGACTCTCGGCGTCGGCTCCTTCGCGAAGGTGAAACAGGCCAAGCACCTGCTCACGGGGCACCAAGTCGCTATCAAGATCCTCAATCGCAGTCAGATGAAAAGCGCGCAAATGGAAGAAAAGGGTAATCTTCTTCTTTTCTTTTTCTTTACAAAACAACAACAGCAACAAGAACAACAAAAAAAAAGAAAAAAAAGAAAAATTGTTATATCTTGCTTGTCGATTGCTGTGCTAGCATCTTGTTCAGATTTGTGTTGAAACCGCCTTGTTTTGATAGCTGATAATTACAATATCATCTCTCTGTATTGTAGTGAGGCGAGAGATCAAGATACTGAGAATGCTCAGGCATCCCCAGTCATCCGCCTCTACGAGGTCATTGAGACACATGCAGACATATATCTTGTAATGGAATACGTTAGCTCTGGGGAGTTGTTTGATTACATTGTAGAGCGGGGCAGGCTGCAAGCCTGCAAGAGGACGAGGCTCGTCGTTTTTTTCAGCAGGTACATTAATTACTTAGTACACTGTTTTCTTTTTCTTCTTCTTTTCTGGGACAAGCTTCCTTGCAGTTATATTATAGCACGATGTCGTCACTTCTGAATGATAGATGTTTGCAGCTCTTTATTTAGATTTTGTTTCCAGCACAACTGCAGGATGTCATTCTTGAGGAAACAACTGATGAACTGATCGTTCTTGTTTTGGGGCAATTTATATCATAACAAGTTTTGTCTTTAAGTTATCCCATATCTTCTTTTGTTCTATTAATTTTATTTTTTGATGACTGTGGCTATGGTAAGCGTACTTGAAATGGAAATGAGAAATAGTTCTTGCAAGTAACCAGAAAAATTGTCACTGCGTCTACTTTTTATCGGTTCTTCTAGTTTCTGCTGAATTAGGATAAATCTTTATATCTTGGTCGAAACAGATCATATCTGGTGTGGAATACTGCCACAGAAACATGATAGCTCATCGTGATCTGAAGCCAGAGAACTGCTGTTGGATTCCAAATGCATTATTAAAATAGCAGATTAAGGCGCTCATTTTTTCAGTTGTCATGCCGCGAATGCTGATTTGTGGGTCTAATACATGAGCTAGTACTTCTCCATTATCTTATGGAGCAAGCTTGCTTCAGCTATTGCTGTTTTGTTTGTAGCAATAAAGATTACTTTTGTTTAAGCAGAGATAGTACACAGACAAAGTAACTAGATGGTCAGGAAAATAATTTGAAGTCCATGGTTTTATCTGACTCTTGGTCATGGCTTTCATAATCAATATTGTCCAGCTATAGTGAACAAATTTGTGGATCGCATGTCCTATCCTCTTCTCCTGAATTTTAAGATTTGTAGCATTGTTTTTGTGACATGGGTTCTGCATGCTTAATTGTATATTATCATTTGTTGCTTTTGAAGAGCCCTCTCGTGAGTTCCACAATTATTTTTCGAATAAATACTGCAGAGCAAATATTAACTTGAACTCCTAATTTATACTTGCAAACTTTTTCTTCATGTAATATTTCTATTAATCCGCAGTCACTTTTGTAGATTGATGCGGATATTTTTCAAGAAGTTGTTAAAATGGGTTTCGACAAGGACCATTTGGTCGAATCTCTGCATAATAGAGAGCAGAATGAGGTGTTTTTTTTTTTGTGTTCTGAAGCTTTTAAGAAGTTACTACTACCATATGAAATTATATAACTGATATTATAAAGGATTCTACAGGCAACCGTTTCATATTACTTGCTTCTGGATAATCGGTTCCGTTCTACCAGTGGCTATCTTGGAGCTGAGTTTCAAGAAACTATGGCCTGTTCTAAATATTTGCAACCGACTCTATTGAACTGTTTCTTTTATATTGCTTATTTGGTCCCCTGTAGATTCAATGTTAATTCATAAATGTGTGTTTCTGTAGGAATGTAGTTCCTCGTATATGAATTATTGCAAAAGTCCAACTCCAGCCCTTACAAATTATTCATCTAGATATATGGATTCACAGGGCATTGGTTCTAGGGTACATTCATCTGCTTCCAAAGCATGGGCTCTTGGACTGCAGGTCAGTTGTTCTCCTTGTTATCTTTGCCTTTGTTTTCAGTTATATATATGTATTATATTATATATCTGTATTTTGCTGCAGTCGTCAGCCCATCCTTGTGCAATAATGATGGAGGTCTGTAAAGCTCTCCAACAACTTAACATTTATTGGAAGAACATTGGACACTATAATATTAAATGTCGATGGGCTCCTGGCTATCCTGCTCCGCATACTAATCATAGCATTGGCAATGAAGCTGCCATTGCAGAAATTGATAATATTGCTTGGATATCATCTTATCTAGTCAAATTTGAAATTCAGGTATGTCTTCTCTTGTTGTATCAAGAGGACTTGTTTGCTTTTAATGAGTCATCATTATTCACTTTGCTTAAGTTTGTTTTGATCCGTAGTGCAACCACCATTTTAAAGTGATAATGCCTTAAATTCTCCTTCTCCTTTATTTCATCAATCACTCTGAAAGCATATTGTGGTGGTTATATACCATAGATGTTTTGCTGATGTTACCTCCTTTAATTTGCAGCTGTACAAAACCAAGGAAGAGAAGTATCTGCTTGACTTACAGAGAGTCCAAGGGTCGCATTTCCTTTTTCTTTATCTATGTGCTGCCTTCCTTGAGCAGCTTATGTTTGTACCATGATAGTTCTTCATTAGGTTTTTTTTTTTCCACTGCTCACTTTGATACCCTTCAAGTTTGTGAATACGTAAATAGGCACTCTCTGTGGCTTCCCTGTGGCTGCCATGTCTTTGGAATTGCTTTGGTGCTGATTTTTTTCACTTTGGTCAACCATAGCATCCTGATGGATACTTCTGAATCCCATTTGAAACGATAATCTTGTTAAGATTGCCTCTTCCCATAATGCATTAAATAGTAGTGCCTCATATTATCGAAACCTCCTATATTTTCTGATTGTTGTGGATTTAGGGAGGGCTGGTGGCACATTAAGAAATCCACAGTCAAAAATTCAGTAGTACCTATTGACTATTGTCTTTATTTCCTTCAGATGATGACCTGCTATCAAAATTTGGCTGTGGTGATCTGATGCTATAGATTTATAGCTTTCAACATATGAAATTATGGCTGAGTCAATGTCGGAATTAAGTGTTGGGTGGCAGCTATTTTATTGGACTCAAATTTTTTAAAAACTTGTAACTTGGTCTGGACAAATGAGCATGCAGTGGATCACTATGGTGATCTAAAATGTCTCCTCATTTATCTGAATTCTTTTGATCCTATTATTTGTTTGACTGATCCGAATAAGCCGACTGGAGTAAAAGAGCCGCGGACTATTGGCAATCTTGATCATAAATTTAGCTAAATTATATAGATGCACTATAGCAATGCATTTCATAGATGTGATAGCTTGCGTGCATTTGCTTTGTATTTTTGGAGACCAAGGAAGAAAGTGTAGCTATCTTTTTCAGCTTGATCGTTACTTGTTACATTCGCATGCATCTTTTGGTGACTTTGATGTCCGCAATTTGTTGATACTGGTTCTCTAATCATCCGAAGGTTTCATTGTGGAGTTACCTCTCCCTACTTTTCGGGATATATACCACTTGATGTGGTTGTCTGCTTTCTCTATTATAAATTGTCGGCTCTCTATTATAAACACAAATTTTGTAGTGTTTGCTTGACTTGAGCCTGATTGTGTTGTTTTATTCAAGGATTACTTTCCCTTTGCACTATCTTTCGTGATTTTAATAAATTAGAGGGTCTTTGCCTATGTCTCTTCTCTAAATTAGAGGAAGCGCTAATTAAGCCAGCTAGGTTCAAGTGCATTATAGGGCTTCCAAAATATTTCCACCTTTTTCTTTCTGCTGTCCAGCTATTGCACAATTCAGTGGTTGACATTGAATAATTTTTTTTATATAAAAGATACAATTTGGACCCAAACTAACCGGCCAAGCTAGTTTCCTCCGCATAGAATTAAGAAGAGGGGACCAAATTGACATCGCATTGGCCTTGAACAAGAGAGACAGTTCTAATTACACCGAATATATATATATATATATATAAATATAAAGAAAAAAATAGAAAATTTTGAACCGTCCTGTTTTTTCTTTTTTTATTTGGTAATCTTGACAGATCGGACAACATTCCGGAAAGAGAGGAAAGATAAAAAGAGTTTGAAAAGGGGAGGGAGAGGGCACGTAGGTCATGGTCACGGCGGATTCTAACCAATAGGATGATTCCGCTTGTCTCTTGACATAAAAATAATTTTAATAAGTTTTTGGTAAAGGCAGGATATGATATCATGTTTGTTGGGGTAATATAGATCGCCCCAAAAGCACGTGAGCATATCGCGAAACATGTGATTAGGGGCACCCGAACTTTTGACCTCGGATGCGCCCGACCTCAGATACGTCTGACCTCTGAGCTCCCGACCCGGCGCCCGACCAGGTGCCCGACCTCGGAGCTCACCACCTCGAAAATCCGACCTTGCCGTTCATCTACCACGGTCACATCCTTCCATAGCTCTATCAGAGACCATATCTTGCCACAGCCCCCAACATTTAATGCGTGTGGCCTCTGCAGATCTCCGGCTTACTCCACAATTAATGTACGACTCCGACTTACTCAACTATCATCACGCATGGCTCCTGCAAACCTCCGACTTACTCAACAATTAATGCGCATGTCTACGGATCTCCAGTCCTTCACGGCAAGTCAGCTCGGCCGCGTCTAGTTGGCCGTGATAACTTCCTGATTCCGACCTCGTCTCCTACGGCAAAACATTAATTCACCTGATCGTACACCAATTCATGCGGCGTGCTTAGTTGTATGACAATCTCGCCCCATCACATCACAGGTAACCCAACACCCCCTATAAAAGGAGAACTCCTCCATTTTAGAGGGGGTGGAAGATAGAAAACTCTGGATACGCATTGTCTCTCCTCATATACACTTGCCCCCCCTCTGACTTAGGCATCGGAGGGCCGGCGCTGGAAAACCCGACAACCGGCTTTTTTGTAGGTTCACCGAAGGACGCCGCTCGCCGACGTATCGCCGCCCACCAGCGTTCGCCGGAGCTCCACCTTCTCGGCCGACCAGTCGCCCCCGGGTCCAGTTTCCAGCAACAGTTGGTGCTAGAGGAAGGGCCCGAGTCGCGGCCATGAAGTTGAGAAGTAATGGAGCCTCTAACGCCTCTCGGCGTCTCCCACCAAGTCTGGAACACTTCGTCCAGAATTTGCCACCTCCGGCTGGTCCAGCCCTGCAAGCTCAGCCGGAACGGTTCGATATCCTGGTGCAGCAAGTCCAAGCCTTGGCCGTAGCTGCCCAAGATTTGCAATGTGAGGGAGCCCCACCGGCGCCGCTCCAGCACGCCCAGGTCTTGCCAGCGCCTCCTCCGAACGGACCGGCATCCTAGGGCCAAAACCTCCACAGCTCCTCACAAGTCAACAACGAGGAGCGATGCTACTGCCAGGGTTTAGCCCAAAGGAAACCCTTATCGAGGGGTCTGGGCAACGACCTACAGCCATCGGAAGTCGAGTCAGTTCCGGGACAACTCACGCCAGAGCAAACCACTGTGGCGGACCTCCAGAGCGGAGAGCTCGACAAGAAGGTCGAGAAACTTGAGCGCCAGATTGAGGCGCTCGACAATAGGAAGGTGAGATGCGAAGGGGACTTCGAGTTTACGACTAAGTCCCTCTTCTTCCACCAGATCGAGGATGAGCCGGTCCCACCGAGGTTTAAAATACCCCAGGTGGAGCCTTACAATGGCACGACCGACCTCCTCGACCATCTAGAGAGTTATCGAGCCCTCATGGCGTTGCAACGGTTCTCGGAGGCTATGCTCTGCAAGGCCTTCCTAGCGACGTTTCGGGGAACAGCTCGGCTCTGATTCTCCGGGCTAAAGTCTAGTACAGTGTCTTCCTTCGAGCAGCTCGGCAGGCAGTTCACCACCAATTTTGCTGCCAGTCGATGTCAGCGGCGGACCTCGGACTCCCTCCTTGACATCAAACAAAGGGAGGGAGAGTCCCTCAAGGACTATCTTGACCGCTTCACCGCCGCAACCTGGGAGGTTCGTGAGCTCGACCAGTCGATAGCCATGTCGGCGCTAAAGACTGGGGCTCGGTCCTATAGGTTTCTCTTCTCCATCGAGAA
>JAOXJJ010011571.1:0-30998 GCA_025769935.1 Phoenix roebelenii | reverse complement strand
CATTTAAGGCACAGAACCTTTCCGCTACTAGCCGATGTGGGACTAAATTCAAGGCCCCCTCCTTCCCCCGCAACATATATATTACTAGATGTTTGTCTAGTTATTTGTGTGCTGTGATTTGCAGCGAAGTGTGGTATTTTAGGATTTGCACCTACAGAATATCTAGCTTACAAATTGTGCCATGTCCCTTGGCCAGTGACATGATACCGTACATAAATGGTAGCCTCATGCGGTTGCTTCCAGTCAATTTTACCAGAACATCCGCCTTGATTCCTGTCAGATGACACAGAGTTCATGCCAAAAAAGCAGGCTAATATGAAACACAATTTTAACCAGGTTGATAGGTTATGACCAAGCCAAATTGGCTAGGGAAAATGGCCCTGTGTATTAGGTTGCACCAGACTTGGTTGTAATCATACAAGCACATACGAGACATCTCATACTGCTTGCCGAGCCAATAATCTCTTCAGCCAGACTGGTGCAGTGATATGCATTACAACAAATGTGAGCTCATGAAATGTATGGGAAGGAGCATGTTTGAGGTCTAGCACTCGACATATCTGAGGATAAGACAGCACCACCGATACTGCCCTTCGCTTCAAATGGCCAAACGAAGGATATAAAGTTTGCTCACATCAATGAAAAATATCATTACAAGCCGGCAAAAGAACTACCATACAACAGTTCATACACAAATCCACAGCCATATTACACATCAGCTGCATGCTACAAAAATCTGCAAGCAAGCCATGAGAGGAAAATGAAGGAAGTAACAGGCAGCTGAAAGGAGTACGTGATGAAAGCACAGGATCGAAAAGCTCCCGTTTTTATCTGCACGAAGGCATTCTGAGAAAAGTGGAGAAAGATGCAATTGATTTCCATGCTTGGATGTCATGCACCTTCAGTTGGATTCATATCGAAACCCAGATTCAGAAGAAGCTGGTGCAGGGCACTCCTGCCCTGCTGGATGTCGTTCTTTATGACGCCAGCTGTTGATTGATAGTTAGATCCTTCTAGATGATTTTCCTCCGAGAAAACACCACCATAACTCTTTTGCGTTTTTTTAGAATCATCACCACTAGCGGTTTCTGGCGGTGTCGATGATTCTTCGTCAAGCAGGTTTCCATCGGGTACTTCTGGCTTCCGCTCCTCACCAGATAACTAAACCAACAACAAATATGAATTAGGAATTAACAGGGGAAAAAAATGAAACACGGGAAGAATTATTTGCTAAATTTGTATCCATTATCATCGACAGAAGTTAAAATGATCGTTCGTCATCATTAGGCATATTTCTTATAATTGCCAGATTATTCCCTGTTATGGTCATACATATAACAAACAATTCCCCAAATCATTGGTTTCCTGTGATAGGCACAATACCGCAGATGGCTGCTTATTTATCGTACCGGATGGCATTAATACACACACACCATCCTCCACCATCAATCAGAATCGTGCATTGCAGACAAGACAAAAATGATTACCTCGGGCGATCAAAGGAGATGGATGCATCCGATTTATTAGCAGGATAAAGGAAGCGGAGTACAAGGCTCTCCATTCTTTTTTTTTTTGGTACTTAACAAAAAAAAAAAAAAAAAAAAAAAAGAAGCCAACATGAACTCGGCGTTGGTCATAGCAAAGAAAATGGAGAACCACTCCTTATCAGACATTTACCTTCGATGGGTTGCACTCCTCAGCTTCATCGGATGCAAGCAAAGCATCGGCAACCTTCCCGGTCGTCACATCATTCGGAGGAAATACTGAAGCCGTCTCCGACTCAGGAAGAGGCGCCAAGCCCGGGACCAGAATCCGATCAGCTGCTGCTCCATAGCTGGCCAGCTTCTTCTCATCACCCGTGGCTCGTGAAAGCTCCTCGTCGGTCGCGTGTCCTTGGACCTCTGCGGTATCACCATTCGGCAGATGGGCGTCATCGGTTGCAGCTCCACCGTCGCTGCCTGGCTTGCTCTCGGCGATGATCGCTTCCTCTGTGGGAATGGCTAGAGGTTCCTCCTCGGAGATCTTCCGATCCTCTGCATCGTCCCAGTCCTGCGAAACAACGATAGTCTTCGCAGTTTCCCATATCTCCAAGATTCTGTCAGGGCCAGGCTGCCAGGTGATCTCCCCCGCGAAGCCTCGCAGAATAAACTTGAACTGAATTGGCTTCCCAACAGGTACATCCTGCTTCACAAAAAATATGAGGGCCGACGACCATCAGTGCGCGATTTCATACATCGCCAATGTCTAAAATTGCCCGCACGCGTGTGCAGGTGAGAGATGCAGCGCGCGCACCAGCTGAGCTCTCCAGACATGGCCATCGGACCATTCCAGAGGAATCGCCCTGGACGGCTCCCACAGACCAAATATGGGATCGTCGCCAACGAGGAGGAATTGCTCGCCGAACAGGCATTCCTTCTGCAGAAGGAATTTCACGCGTGCGGTCTTTGGATGGACTGAGAAGCAGCAGGCATACGCAGATGTTATCGTTAAAAGACAAAGAAAAAGCTCACAGAATTAGAAATCCAGAGTTGATCTGTTAAGCTCACTTCCAGTCTGAATCTGAGCATCAGCAGCAGCTTCTTCCTCCTCTGCCTGCATTCAGTAATCCTCTTTTTTTCATTAATTGGATCTCAAATATACGACCGTCCAAGCGAGCGAGCGAGCGAGCGATCGTATTGTACTAATGGTAGTTCGCACTTACGAATGAAGACATCACATCAGAGATACATCAGGGCAAGACGCACATCCCAGTCGAAGATGAAAAGAATGGATAGAAAGTAACGGATATATGCACAAATAAAGAAAAGAAACAACGAAGAAATACGTAGTGCAGCGTTCGATCTAAAGAAAGAAAAAAAAAAAGAAGAAGAAGAAAAGAAACGAAGTTCAGAGACTAGAATTACTCGAAACCGCAGCATAAGCTTCCTGAACCGCAGAGGAACATGACTGGTATCGGAAAGTGGGGAAAGGATCCTACAAGAATATTGCCTAATCTAGAAAATGCGAAAAGATGGAAAGAGAAAAGAGGGACCCGGCGATAAAAGTAGATACTGAAATCAAGGAACAACTCACAAAATAAAGCTTATAAAATGGTTGCAACAGCACCGAGAAGGCCCTAGAAGTCATGCATTAAAGAATCGCAGAGCGATGCTGCATATGGGGTAAATTATTCAGATGCTGCAACGCCGAAACCTAGAAAAGAAGAAGAAGAAGCAGCATGGTACTCCGGAGAACCCCAGCATCGTCAAACAGAGCGGAACAAAATGAAATGCACGAAGGAGAATCAAATGGACGAGGAGGACTGAAGCACGGGGATGAAAATGATCGATAGATTGATAACGGCATCGAGTACGAAACTGAAACCCTGGGTGGAAGAAGGAGTAGTAGAAGACGGGAGTGGGGAAATGGAAACCCTGGGTGGAAGAAGAAAGCGGACAGCTTGAGAACAGAGCGGGGAGAGAGAGAGAGCATACCTCGGGTGCAGCTGCGGATGCGGAGAGGGAAGAAGAAGAAGAAGAGGAGACAGGAGCCGATCGGAGCGATTTCTTGTCGAGAAAGATGAGGAGGCTGGAGGCGGGCTTCCTCGGAGGCTGGAAGGCTCGGATCCAGGAGGCGTTGGAAGAGAAAGCACATGCAGCCCTTCTCCTGCCGCTGCAAAGATCGGTAGGGTATATACTCCTGCCGCCGTTGGAGGGGCAAAGGCTCTTCAGCGCAGCTTCCATTTCGATCGAATCGCACCTCCACCTGCCGCCCTCTCTCTCTCTCTCTTTATCCGGTGGCCGGCAGGGTGGTGGCGACTGGGCTCTCTCTCGATCTCTCTCGCTCTTTCTCGGTTTCTCTCCTCCCCACAAGCTCCAACAAACGATTCTGTGCGGATTGGGGCCGGGTCCCTTCCGTTTTCTTTCTTTCCTTTTTTTTTTAAAAAAAAAACTCGGGTACTTGGTTCATCTGATCGATGGTGTCCCGTGGCCGTGACTTTAAATACTACAAGGCAGGGCCATCCCTTATAGGGCGCGGGATACCGCCGCGTGGAGGAAGGGGGCGGTCGCGATGTGGGTGCTCGCGTTAGCTGCCACGAGGTGGTACGGTTACAACTTTTAAAACGCCCGGATCGTAACAGCTGCAGATCCGGACTGCAGCGGACGCGGATCCCGTGCCATGTGGCAGGACGCTCTCCAAAGGGCGGAAAGGGAAAGGGAAAGGTGCGCGGCGAGCTGGTGAATGGTGATGCATGGTCCTCCTGCGAGATGGCCCATCAATGTGTATAACGAGTGCTCTCGCCGGTTACCAGCTCCGACTTGCATCCCTAAACGCTGGGCCCGCACGTTACACCGTTAGATGCTGCGCAGGCGAACCACCAAACCACGCAGAATATAGCAAGCAAAAATCTCGAGCCCATTGATTTAAATCTAATGGCCGGCACCCTCCTTTCAAACAACTTTACAAAATTAAGGCCTCGGGAGATAAACTTGGGACGCTTGAGGCGCTGCGCCAAGGGAAACAAATAAAAATGTTCCAAGGCGGCCTTCTCCACCCTACGGTTCCCAATGTGCCGTCAAAATGTGGCCACCCCCCCCCTAATTATCCACCGCTGGGATTTCTTTCATAAAACTCCCGAAATAGATTGCACTCTGTCTTACGCCAATTCGACTCCTAAAATATAGATTGGATTCTATCACTCGCTTTCTTTTCTCTCTTATCTCAATCATGTCCCTAAAAATGTGCATTCCTTTGCTGGTATTAAAATGAAAAACAGAGTCTTGCTTTGCTGCGTCTTTTTTCCTTAGCCATCCGTCTATTAAGAGATAAGATAATGGCAGAGATCTCCACCGGGCTACCCATAGCAAGCGGCACTTACCCGATACACGGGAGCAACGGAACAGAGAGTAGGTGCCAGGTGGCAATAACTCATTGGTTTGTGAAAGAGGGCAGACAAAAGAAAAAAAAAAAGTATAGTTAGCAAAAAAATATATATATTTTTTATATTTTATAAAAAAAATTCATATAAGACATAAGAAGGTGCAAATCACTCATTAGGAATGAGAGGAATTTTTTTTAAAAAAAATATTTTTAAACTTTTAGACAGAGTGAGATAAGATCTTTTTCTTTTTCAAGATATAGTAGATATTTTTTCATAATTTTTCTAAGAAAATAGATGTCCAACTAAATAAATATGTCACTTTTTCGTAATCAACTAAACATGCAGAACTACTTTCTCGGATTATATATACAAGTATAGGTATCAGCTTTCAAAAAAAAATATTTTAGTAAGTAAAAATTCTTCCAGCAAACTAAACAAGTTCAAAAGAAAGGAAAGAAGGGCTGATGAAATGAGAGATGAAAAAATACCTAGCGATCCTAAAGAGAGAGAGGAAGAAAAAGAGAGAGGAGATATGCGATCAGGTTCCACGTACAAATCCTCTTGAGAATTGCTGACAGAATAAACCAGTTAATTTTGTGAATACCCACTTTACCATTCAGGACTTTGAAGGCTGAGATCTAGTACTTTCAAAACTTGCTCCAAAATACTGAAGCAAGATCCTCAAAGACACTTGTTTTGGTTTAAAATGGTCTTGGAACAATTCCACGCACAAGGATCTACCTGAGCAGCATAAGTCCTATATCTTCCACACAAATGATAGGTATGTTACATTGAACGACTCGCCACTTGTAGCTTTTAAGCATGAAAAATTTCCACCTATTGTTTCCTTGTGATGGCTAGCTCTTCGATTTGCAAGTATGCGACCCCAATTCATGGGTATCGATTAGATTTATTTGATGTTTGGTTGAAAGCATAGCGCCGAGCATCGGCACAAAATAGAGATGGTTCAGAAACACCTAATATATTTCTATTGAAAACAATGGGACCTTTTATCTTAATACAAATTCTCTGAGGCCCTTGGCAATGCAAACAGCTCATGCGGTGGGATGATGAGGTCAACCAAATCATAAGCAAGCAGCAAGGATATCTAAACATATAATTATGCAAGTGATAAAACACAAAATAAAATGCTTTATCAAACCTTGAGCAATGTCAGAGTATACAAGGAGCTGCTCTAGAAGCTATACCATAAATGGATCTCTGGGTTGGATTGAGAATGACTTCGAAACAACATATCAAAAGATTTCTCAAGCATTTTCAGAGTTCACTTGCACTACTTGTGTGCATCTTAGGATGTTCTGCAACAGTTCAAAATAACTGGCTCTAGCCAGCCTATCTAGTTCCTCTACTCCAATCAATTTGTATTTGGTGTTATGAGTGTTCATAATGCCTTGTTTCTCACATGATTCTTCAGTTTTAACAAAGAAATTAACTTTATGCATCTTTCTCTGACCTGTTGACAGCTGCTTCCAGTTGTAGAAAGGCTTCGACTATTTGCATTTGCTAGATCATGCATCTTCTGAAAATTGAACTGATATGCTATTTGGCAACTAGGCCTGTCTCCAGTAGAAATGCAGATTACTGACAGAAAATGGGCAGTGACACTGATCATCTGTCTGCTAATAATATTTATGAACTGCCAAGCATCCAAAAATATTTAGCATTGATCGACAAATGAACATAACTTGCTTCCAAATGATGATGCCAGTACTGGTCGCTCAGACTTGTAAACCATGGATATAAGCTAGGCAGCTGTGTGGCAGTAACCAAAGGTTTGGGGACTCTCGGCGGCCAAAGTTTTTAATTTAGGTGAACCTTTAACTATGTAAGCCCAACGGCGATTGTTTATGATAGAAGATCAGCTGAAACTGGTCCTGCTGATCATATAATGGACCTTCCATATGCAAAGAGTGAACTCTAACTCCACAAGGTTCACCAATAATCCATGCATGAGCAATATCCTTCTTTAAAATGATGAAATCTATATCGATCTCTCAAAATTATCTCCCTTTTGTAAGCCCTAGATATTAGTTTGGCAAATGAGTGGCAGTCATCACAGATACGGAGATTCTTTGTAATCCGAATTGGTGCAGGTGAACCTGTACTAACCAGTCCATAAGCAATCGCCAACTTCTCACTATGTAAATTCAGCGCTTTCTCTTTGACATCCTCTTCTTCTATATCCTGCAGGAGCTGTGTCTTGTTTGGTACATAACCTACTTCTTTCAGTCTGGATGTAATTTCATCCAACTGGCAATATATTCTCCCTGTAAGTGGGTGAGATACATCCCCCACAAGAAAGTCATGAACTACACCATGAACCTCTATGGAGCTATAACCTGGTTCTTTTTTCAACCCAGTATCCTTCATCAGTTTCCTCAACCTTGCGACACCATCCCATTTCCTGGACTTGGCATACAAATTAGATAATAGAATATAAGCTCCATGATTTCTAGGCTCCAACTCGATGAGATGTCTGAATGCATATTCTCCCAGTTCGATATTCTTATGAATCGCACAAGCTCCAAGCAATGCTCCCCATACCGACGCAGAAGGTGGCATTGGCATATCTTCTATCAACTCCTTGGCTTCTTCTAACAGCCCAGCACGGCCGAGGATGTCGATCATGCACCCAAAGTGCTCCACATTTGGTGCAATGCCATAAACCGGAAACATTTGGCTGAAATACAACACACCCTCATTGACCAATCCAGCATGGCTGCAAGCACAAAGTATATTCGTAAAAGTGACCTTGTTGGGCTTAACCTTAGCCTCTTGCATTTGCATGAAGAGATCCAGAGAAGCTTTTCCCTTCCCATGCATTGCCAGACCTGCAATCATCGCACTCCACACAAAAACATCTCTCTGTTCTGCATACCTGAACAATTCAACTGCCTTATCCAGGTCTCCACACTTTGAGTACATGTCAACAAGTGAGGTCGTCAGATGAGAATTCAAGTTGAATCTATTCTTCTTCATGTGTGCATGGATCCAACAGCCTAATTCCAATGCACCCAACTGGGAGCAAGCTGACAGTGCGGCAACGAGGGTGATCTGATCGGGTTTTGCATCAGCCTGCAGCAATTCATGAAAAAGTGCTAATGCTTTTTTCGGTTGGCAGCTCTGTTCATAGCCTGAGATTAAAGCATTCCAAGATGCAATGTCATGACTAGGCATGGCATCAAAAATGTGCCGGGCAGCATCAAATTCCCCTGACCTTGCACAACCAACAAGCATGGTGGTCCATGAGATGGAATCCCTCGCACTCATCTGGTCGAACAGCAACTTTGCATCCTCCAAGCTGCCACACTTGATGTACATATCGAGCAACGCATTGCTCAGTACCAAGCTTTCGTCGATAGCATTTCTCTTGATATAAGAATGGATCCACTTCCCAAATTCCAAGTCCCCTTTCTTGCCACAAGCAGAGAGAACACTGACCACAGTGACATCATTAGGATTCACATTCTCACCCAACATCTCTTGAAACAGTTGCAACGCCTCATCGCACTGACCTGCTTGAGCGAAAGCACTGATCATGGAATTCCAAGAAACGACATCTCTCGCAGGAATCTTCTGAAACACCCGGTAGGAAAGATCCAAATGCCTGCAGGCCGCGTAGAAGTGGATAAGAGAGTTGAGGATGAAGATGTCAGAACGGAAGGGGGATTTGACGACCATCCCGTGGAGGGCGGCGCCTTCTCCCAGGGCGGAGAGCTCTGCTGCAGCTTTGATGGCGAAGGGGTAGGTGAACTTGTCGGGCGAGTGAGGGCTGTCTCGGAGCATGCGGGAGAAGAGGCGGAGACCGGAATCGGGGTTGGGGCTGGAAGCGTGGGCGCGGATGAGGGTGTTCCAGGTGTAGAGGTTCGGGTGGGGAATTTGGTCGAACATCCGGAGGGCGTAACGGAGGTCAGGGGAGGGAGACAGGGAGCAGGCGGTGAGGAGCCGGCTGGCGGAGTAGGGGTGGGAGAAGAGGCCGAGGCGGAGCATGCGGGCGTGGGTTTGCCTGAGCTGTGCGGCGTCGAGGCTCTTGTAGCCGTCAAGAAACGCGAGCACAGGATGGTCTCCAGAGCGGCGGCGGTCCTCCTTGTCGTTGTAGTCGTGGGAGGGTCCGAGGCTGCGAGGAGGAATAACGGAGAGAGGAGGTGAGAGCATGCGAGTCGTCATGAAGGAATTCAAGTCTGCGTCGCCCGGGGTTGTTTGCTTGAAAGGTGAAAAGGAAGACGAGGGCGCGGCGCGACCGACGGTGCTTACTCCGAGCGCCAACCTACACCAAGCTCCGAGGTACGTACGTGGCGCCTTCCTCGTCTCACCTGAGCTTATGAGGGTGAGTCAAAAGACGACGATTTTTAACATTGCTCCGAGACAGCCCTCACCTGAGCTTATGGGGGAGAGGGAGTGACACGTACCCAATCATCACAAGAGAGAAATGTTCGCCAACTTGTCCCGGAAATATCCAAGCACGTACCCAAGATAACAACTTTGACCGCGGATGAATCCAACAGTAATTTAACATCACTTCCCTTCATCTGCCAGGCATTCTACAGGGGCCTTTCCGTGGCTGTCTCCTCCATCCGCTGGCTCTTTGCTCCCGCCTTGCATTTCAAATCGATCTGTTGCTGGAAAATGGACCCGAGGGTGGCCAGTGGCCGAGAAGAAGGAGCTCCAACGAGAGTCGACAAGTGGCGGTCTGTCGGCGGGCGGCGTCCTCCGTAAGAACCTGCAAAAAGTCAGTGGCTGGGATTTCCAGCGCCGGCCCTACGATGCCTAAGTCAGAGGGGGCAAATATATAAGAGGAAATATATGTCCAGAGTTTCAGTGTCCAACCCCCCTCTAAGATGGGAGGGTTCCCATTTTATAGAGGGGTACTGGATTACCTGTGATATGATGGGGTGAAGTTACCGTATGATTGAGCTTGTCGTATGAATTAATGCACTATCGTGTGAATTAATGCCTTGCCGTAGGAGATTAGGCCGGAGCCAAGGAGTTGTCACGGCTGATCGGACGCAGCCGAGCAGATTTGCCGTGGAAAGCTCAAGACCCGTAGATAGCAAGAGCCATGCGCATTAATTGTTGAGTAAGCCGGAGGTCTGCAGGAGCCATGCGCATTAATTGTTGAGTAAGCCGAAGGTCTGCAGGAGCCATGCGTATTAATTGTTGAGTAAACCGGAAGTCTACAGGAGCCATCCGCATTAATTGTTGAGTAAGCCGGAGGTCAGCAGGAGCCATGCGCATTAATTACTAGCGGCGGTGGCAGGGCATGGTCTCTGATCGAGCTGCAGAAGGATGTGAACGCGGCGGATGGATGGTGAAGTCGGGCTTCCGAGGTCGAGAATCGTTGAGGCCGGTCACCAAGTCAAAAGCCCTGAGGTCGGGCGCTTGGCCGGGTGCTAGGTTGGGAAATCTGAGGTCGGGCGCCTCGAGATCGAGCGTCTCCGAGGTCGGACGACTCTGAGGTCGGGCACTTTTGATCACGTGCCGGTGATATGCTCATGTGCTTTGGGGCGACTTATATTCCGCCAACACTACCCCCAACTTCCATGTTCGAGCCGCTCGCGAGCTCGGACGCAGGAAGTAGTTGTCTTTATTGTAGTGGTGGGGGCTAGGGAAACTTAAATTATTCCGGCGCTCCGCGCGCTTTGGGGCGCTTTTAATGAGAGAAGATGGGGCGATGTCTTTTCGTCCTCCGAGACCGCTTCGTGGGGCGGGCTCATGATGGGGCTCCGAGATCCGATGGGACACCGCCTCGATTCCGTATTCGAGGTACCAGCTTGGAATAAATGCATTACTTCGGCTTTCGGGGCCAACACGTGGCACAATTTGAATGGAAGGCGGGATCCAGCCCTGCCGATCTGGGCCGTCGGAAGGGTCTATATAAATCCCTCAATCTGGCCCTAGAAAGGTCTTGCTTGGCTGCTTCCCTTTCTTCCTCCGCCTCTATTCTTCTTCCTCACTGTAACCGAGTCATTTCGGCGGTGCCCCAGGGCGATTTCCGGCGAACCCCCTATAAGTCATCCCCCCACGTTAGTTAGGGGGTTCCTTTTCTTCTTCTTTTTTTGCTTTTCTTCGTCTTTTTCCTCTCGCCCTTCTTTCCAAAATGGGTTCTAGTCCGAATGAGGTCGGGTCCAGTCTGTCAGAGGAGGAACTAGAGATGGTCCGTTCCCGGTTCTTTTTCCAGCCCGAGTTTCATCTCAAACCTGCGGGACAGGGACCAGGTGACGCGACCACCTCTAGGCCGGTTCGGAGTGCATGTTGAGACACTCTGGGCCGGCCTGCGGTTCCCTCTCCATGGGTTCGTGAACGACTTGCTGGTGGAGTACTAACTCGTCCAAGAACAGTTCGCTCCGAACTCATAGAGGACCATTGTCGGATTTTTGTCTCTTTGCCTTGCGCACGGGATCCCAACTTTGGTGAGCGTCTTCCGCCAGTGTTTCTTGTTAAAGACGAACCCGGCGGATGGAGAGTGGCTATACTTTGCCTTTCAAGATGGTATATCACTTTTCCGAGGTGCCCCTTCCTCTATCCATGAGTGGAAGGGGAAGTTTTTCTTTCTTGTGTCCGAGGTATCGTGGGGATTTGACCCGAGGTGGGGGCATTCCCGGCTGAAGGCCCTCAATAGGCTCTCCCAGCATACAGCAGACGAGTAGAGGGCTCTTGACGCTCTGCGCGGTCTCGAGAGGGACATCAGTCTGACCGACCTCCTAAGCAAGGAGGCCTTGCTGAACGTCGGCTTGAGCTCGGCGCGTCCCGAGGGTAAGAGCGGTCATATTGTTCTGTCTTTTGCCTTATTCGTTTCTTTCTTTCTTCTCTTACTTAGAATTTTTCTTCTTTTCTTTGTTTCAGATATTCCCCACATGCCGACCAGCAACACATCTCTCTTCTTCCGGCTGAAGAGGAGGGCAGTTGAGGCCGACGGGGCTTTTCCCGAGCCCCGAAAGAGGGCCAGGTCGGCTGCTATTTCTGCCCCTGCCGAGGTGAGGGGCTCTGGGGCCGGAGCGTCGGAGTCTGCCCAGGAGAGGGCCCCAGCAACCGAGCGTGCGAGCTCGGGTTCTGGGAGAGCGTCGGACTCGGCGCCTCCGACCTGCCCTGCCCCCATCTCTCAACGGGCAAGTCGGCTAGTTGTCCGTCTGCGGCGCTCGGGGCCCGAGCCGAGCAGGGGCCCCGGGGTCCCGAGCGCGTCCCACTCCGTCGTCACGAGCTCAGGCGGGCTGAGTTCTTTGGGGGCCGGAGGACGCTCTGGGAGGGAGTCGGCCGATCCAGAGTCCCCGATCCATGAGGGCAGCTCGGCCCTCCAGGACAGCGATGTCGTGCGTGCAGTTTTCCACCGCACGATCTCCCGGCCGATCGGTCCGAGTTCAGAGCCCTCGGGCTCGAGGAAGTTGTCGATCAGACATACCACAACACTGTTCGGGTAAGCTGCCTTCTCATTTTGTCTTTAGTCATCGGTATTTCCTCTACTTTTACTTATCGTTGTTTTTCCTGCAGCATATCCATGAAATCGACACTCTGGTATTCATTGCCTCATAATACCAGAACGAGTCCCAGCGATTCCAAAGACAACTGGAGTCGGCCAAGAAGAGGCTTACCGAATCGGAGGCTGCGTTGGTGGAAGCATTGCGCGGAGGGAGGCCACCGAGGTCGGACAGCGAGCGATCGTCAGCGAGCTCGAAGAAGAGAGGGTCGTGCATGCTTTGGCGAGGTCGGAGCTGCGCGCCTCCGACGCACCTCTTGCTGAGGCCCGCGCTGAAGCCGCCGACCATAAGTACGAGGGTGGAGTTCTCCGCCTGAAGGTCGAGCAGCTCAAGGCCCGAGAAAAGAGGGCACTCGAGCAAGCCCAAAACACCATGGAGCTCTTCAAGGAGTCAGAAGAGTTCCGCAACATGTTAGAGGAGGAGACCGTGGATGGGTTCCTCCGGGGCTTCGAAAATTTTTGAAGGCAGATGGCGCAATTCTGCCCCCAGCTCGACCTTTCGGGGATCCAGCCAAGATCGGGGGTCGGTGAGGAGAGCGAGTTCGACCTTCCCTCGACACTTGAGGACGGGGAAGAGGCCGCCGAGACCGAGGTCGAGGGAGAGGTCGCCGAGGCCGAGCAATCGGCTCAAGTGGCTCCCGTTGGGGAGGTTACCGGGGGAGTTTCCGAGACTACTGGCGGAGGTTCATCTGAGCCCGCCGCGGAAGGTCCCGAGCCGATTCCTGTCGAGAACCCCCAAGTGATCATCGTGGACGACCTTGGTGCCGATGAAGCCGCAACCTCCTAAGACTTCTTCTCTTTTTTGTCTTTTCCTTTTGTTCTTCTTTTGTTGTAAGCGAGGTCGGCCTCCAAACTTGTTGTACGGCCGATCCTCAATTTTGTACTTTAGCTTTCGGACTTTTATTAATGAAATACATTTTCTTTGTAAATTCATGTTTGTCTTTCTTTCTCTTTTTTGCACAATAAGTAAGCTTTTACTTTGATCGTTCGAGTTGAATTCTTCCCAGCGAATTTCTCTAAGTCTTTGGGCTCGGCTAAGCTCATAGACTCAGGTTCCGATCTCTCATAGGCTTAGGTTCTGATCGCGTTTGCTAAGCTGTTAAGCTTAGCTCCGATAAGGATTGCGTTTAGGCTCTGGGCTTAGTACTTAGGAAAATTTGCTAAATTTCGCTAAGTCTTCGAGCTCGGATTCGAATCTCGCCAAGCCCTTGAGCTTGGCTTCCAAATTGCCGAAGTGTTGAGCTCAAACCCCGGACTTTGAAGGGGTTTCTTTAAGTCTTTTGGCTTATCTTTCGGAAGATTTGGCCAAGACTCCGAGCTTGGTTTTCTGGATATAAGCTTACAAAAGCTTCAGGGTCGGTCCCTAAGGAGATCGTAGACCGAAGTCAAGTTATCGTCGGAGCTTTTGTGGCTGTTAGCCTCGGGCTAGTTCGGAGTATCAACAAGTAGAATCGAAGCTTATAGTAATCGTTCTGGCGTTTTCGAGCTCAGCCAGAGTATCGTTGGGCGAAGCTCGAGGTCGCCGCTACAAGCCGTCGTCAACTTAAATCGGTGTCTGGGTCGGCGGAGCCCTCATTCAGAGAGGCTTGGGACAAGGGAAGATTGAATTGGAGATTAGTGATAAGGAAAGTATGCCCGGGGTCGGGGAGACCTCGGCTTGTGGTTGACTCAGAAAAGCATCCCGACCTTGGTCGGAGGAAGTTCCGAGCTTGATCGGAATTTTGTCTGCAATATAAGTAAATAAATGTAATGGAGCATGTGCTAAGCGGGATGTATCTCTTGCACCATTGGGGTCAGGCGCCCCATGTCGAAGCAAGCAACTTCATTCCTCGGCCAGCTTTCGATGGCGTTCTTTGGCTTGGGATCCGCTTCAGGGACACCGGCACATTGGAAGATGTTGCTGTCATCGAAGATTTGCGTAGGTGTTGTTCCGTTGTCGTCGTCGAGCGCCACAAGGGATCGTGAAGGTACTATCCTATCTTTCCGAGGTCGAAGGAGCTTGGGCTCGCTGTCGACTTATCTGAGCATCTCGACCTTAATCGAGGAGGCGCTAGGGGGGCGTGAAGGTACTATCCTGTTGTCGATGTCGAGCGCCACGTAAGGCCGCGAAGGTACTATCCTGTTTTTCCGAGGTTGAGGGAGCTTGGGCTCGCTGTTAACTTATCGGAGAATCTCGACCTTAGTCGAGGAGGCGCTACGGGGGCCGCGAAGGTACTATCCCATCTTTTCGAGGTCGAGGAAGCTTGGGCTCGCTATCGACTTATCGGGGCATCTCGACCTTAGTCGAGGAGGCGCTACGGGGGGCTACGAAGGTACTACCCCGTTGTCGATATCGAGCGCCACGGAGGGCTGCGAAGGTACTATCCCATCTTTTCGAGGTCGAGGAAGCTTGGGTCCGCTGTCGACTTATCGGAGCATCCCGAACTTGGCTGGAATTTTTTGAGGAAGATCGAAACCGAGCTCGATGTCGTTGCAGCGAGGTGTTCCAGGCTTGGCTGGGGCATCCGAACCTGATCGGGCATCCGAGCTTGGTCGGGCATCCGAACTTGGTCGGGTTTTTTGAGGATCACAAAGGTCCCAATGTCAAGAGGAGCACAAAATAGTTAAGAAAGAATTATAAATGAGTTGACATGAAGAGAGGGCGAGAATCATGTTCCCAATTGCCGAGGATCCCTTAGGGTTCTACTGGTAGTACATCCGAAGATTTTCGGAATTCCAGCTTCGTGGGATGAGGGTCCCTTCGAGAGACTCCAGCTTGTACGCTCCGGGCCCCTGGACTCGCGCGACCTGGTTGGATCCTTCCCAATTTGGGGCTAGCTTTCTTTGCTCGGTTGGTTGGGAAGCTTCAGTTTTCCTGAGGATGAGGTCTCCAAGTTTGAAAAGCTTGGCCTTGACTTTGAAGTTGTAGTACTGGACCGTCTTCTGTTGGTATCTTGCCATACGGACTCGGGCGGCTTCCCTTGTCTCTTCTACGAGGTCCAAGTTATTCCTAAGCTGAGAAGAATTGAAGTCGGCGTCGTATGCTCCATCCTTGGGGAGGGGAGTCCGATCTTCAAGGGAATAACAGCCTCCGTCCCATATGCTAGGTTGAAGGAGGTCTCGCCAGTGGATAGTCGAAATGTAGTCCGGTAGATCTAAAGGACGTTGTATAGGTCTCCGACCCATTGCCCCTTGGATCGGTCGAGCCTAGCTTTGAGCCCCTGCAAAATGGTGTGATTCGTCACCTCGGTTTCTCCATTTATCTGTGGATGGGCAACCGAGGTGAAGTGGTGATCGATGCCAAGTTCGGAGCAGAACTTCCTGAAACAAGCGTTATCGAATTGACGGCCGTTGTCAGATATAAGGATGCAGAGAAGTCCGAATCTGCAGATTATTGACTTCCAAACAAAATTCCGCATCTTCTGCTCGGTGATCCGGGCCATTGGTTCGGCTTCGACCCACTTAGTGAAGTAGTCGATAGAGACGACTAGAAATTTCTTCTGCCCGATTGCCAGAAAAAATGGTCCCAAGATGTCGATTTCCCACTAGGCGAATGGCCAGGGGGTGCCGATCGAGGTCAGCAGGGCCGAGGTCGACGCTGGATGTTGGCATTCCGCTGGCATCGATCGCACCTTCGGACGAAGTCCGTTGCGTTCTTTTGAAGTGTGGGCCAGTAGTATCCTTGGCGCAAGATTTTGTGAGCCAGCGCTCGGCCTCCCAAATGATTTCCGTAGATCCCTTCATTAACCTCTCGCATGGCATAGTCCGTCTCTAACGGGCGGAGGCACCTAAGGAGAGGAGAGGTGAAGGATTTCCGGTAGAGCTTGCCTTCATATAATATGCATCGGGTGGCCAAACGCTTGATTCGGCGAGCCTCAAGCTCATCATTGGGTAGGACTTCACTTTGCAGATAGTCGATGAGCTCATCCATATAGCTTGGCTCCGCCTCAAGGCAGAGGGCTGGTTTGGGCTCCTCGGTGCTGGGCGTTTGAAGGTATTCAAGCACCATCGTCTTCGGGAGCTTACTCATGCGAGAAGTCGCCAGCTTCGACAATTAATCTGCTCTCAGGTTCTCCATCCTCAAAATATGCTGGATGTTGAAGGAGCTCAGAGTAGAGGTGAGGTCTCGCACCTTCTGCATATATTTCTGCATCGATGGCTCTCTGGCTTCAAAGTCTCCCAAGATCTAGCTCACGACCAGTTGGAAGTCACTAAAGACCTTTAGGTCCTTCACCTTCAGCTCCTTTGCCAGTTTGAGCCCGGCAATGAGGGTCTCATATTCCACCACATTGTTGGAGGCGGAAAACTCGAAGCGCAGAGCTTGCTCTGTGACCACCCCGTCCGGGCTGGTGAGGATGAGGCCTGCTCCGCTACCCCCCGAGGTCGAGGAGCCGTCGACATGTAGAGTCCACGGTTGCCCCGGGGTCTCTTTCGCCGGTGTGGTGCGGGCTCAAGATCGTCCGGCATGGTGCACTTCACAACGAAGTCAGCGAGTGCCTGGGCTTTGATTGCAGGCCTCGGACGGTATTCGAGGTCGAACTCTCCGAGCTTGACTGCCCACTTTGTAATCCTTCTGGCGCGATCTGGCCGTTGGAGAATTTGCTTCATAGGCTGGTCGGTCAATATGGCCACTGTGTGAGCTTGAAAATAGGGCCGGAGCCTCCGAGCCGAGATGATCAGGGTGAAGATGGTTCTTTCCAATTTAGAATATCGGGTCTCAGCATCCCTCAGGACCCGACTAGTGTAAACACTGGTTTCTGAAGTTTGTTCTCTTCTCGAACTAGGACCGAGCTTACTGCAACTGGGGAGACGGCTAGGTACAAATAGAGGAGCTCATCCTGCTGGGATTTTGTAAGTAGCGGAGGAGAAGTGAGAAAGCGCCTAAGCTCTTCGAAAGCTTGCAGGCATTCCTCCGACCACAAGAAATTCTTCGACCGCTTGAGGACTACGAAGAAGGGGAGGCATCGCTCGGCAGACCTGGAAACGAACCTTTCCAGGGCTGCGATCCGGCCAGTGAGCCGTTGTACCTCCTTGACTGTCTTTGATGGTGCCATCTCTTGCAGTGCTCGGATCTTCTTGGGGTTTGCCTCAATTCCATGCTGGGTGACTACGAAGCCAAGAAATTTTTCCGAGGTGACTCCGAATGCACATTTAGCAGGGTTGAGCTTCATCCAATATTTTCTGAGGGTGAAGAAAGTCTCATTGAGGTCGGCCACATGGTCCTCCGCTGTTCGGCTCTTCACCAGCATGTCGTCCACATAGACTTCCATGTTTCAGCCTATCTGGTTCTTGAAGATCCGGCTGACCAGCCTTTGGTATGTTGCTCCGGCATTCTTCAACCCGAAAGGCATCACTATATAGCAGTGGATGCCTCTGTCGGTGATGAAGGCTGTCTTCTCCTCGTCTTCTGGTGCCATTCGAATTTGGTTGTATCCCTAAAAGGCATCCATAAATGTCAGCAACTGGTGTCCCAAGGTGGAGTCACGAGCTGGTCGATGCTGGGGAGTGGAAAGCTATCCTTTGGGCAGGCCCTATTCAAGTCGGTGTAGTCCACACACATGCGCCAATTTTCGTTGGCTTTCTTGACGAGGGCCAGGTTGGCGAGCCAATCTGGATAGGAGACCTCTTAGATGAAGCCGGCCTCGAGAAGTTTGTCCACTTCCTCGGCCTCCGCCCACTGTCGCTCCGGGACAGAACCCCGTTTCTTCTGCCGCACGGGCTTGCAGGTCGGTTTCACCTGAAGTCGGTGAACCATGACCTCGGGATCTATTCCCCTCATGTCGGCGAACGACCAGGTGAAGACGTCCATGTTGGCCTGCTGGAACTTGATCAGGTGGCCTCTTTCGCGGGCGTCCAGGCCGGAGCCAACCTGCACGGTTAGCTCAGGGCAGACTTCTTGTAAGAAAATTTGGGTAAGAAGCTCACCAGGCTCTACCCGTTTCTTTCGGGGGCCGTTCCATGCTTCCAAAGTTTCGATGGAGAGTGTCTGATCAGGTGTTAGAGTTGACGCCTCAGCCGATCGCTCTCTTTGGCCTAGTGCTTTGGCCGGTTGCTTTGCTTTGTGGGTCGCCATGTAGCACCGCTTTGTTATTGACTGGTCCCCACGGACTTTGCCTACTCCTTGGTTGGTGGGGAACCGCATGAGCAGGTGACAAGTCGAGACCACAGCTCGGTGGGCGTTGAACCCTGGTCGTCCGAGAATGGCGTTGTACGCCAAGGGCAGACGAACCATGAAGAAATCCATCCTTACGGTATTTTCTCGGGGGGCGAGCCCGACCGTGACTAGAAGGCTGACCTCGCCCTCAACCGGGACCGAATCCCCGGTAAACCCGACCAGTGGAGCATTCATTCTTCGAAGCTGGTTTTCCGGCATCCCCATTTTTTGATAGGCGTCATAGTACAAAATATTCATCAAACTTTCATTATCTACTAGGACGCACTTTACATCAAACTTGTTTACAATCATGGAGATGACCACAGCATCATCATGAGGAGTTTTAACTCCTTCCAAGTCCTCGTCCGAGAACGAGATGGCTTCAGAGGTGTGCAGGCACTTTGGAGGAACCCTTTCCTCGGCTGGTTCTCCAACCGAGCTTCCCCCTCCTATAGTGTTGATGGTACCAGCGATGGGCCTGTTGGCATTTGGATCTTCGGGCTGCACGGTATTTTCTGCTGGCCTCCTTTCCTCACACCGATTCCGCACAAATCGGTTGAGTACTCCGCGGCGGATGAGCGCCTCGATCTCGTCCCGGAGCTGTAAGCAATCCTCCGTATCATGGTCGTGGTCTCGGTGGAAGCGGCAGTACTTCCTAGGGTTGCGCCAAGCTCTAGGGTCCCGCATTGGTGGTGGAGGCTGAAAATAATCTCGGCCCTCAATCTCCATTAAGATCTCTATCCGAGGAGCATTGAGGGGAGTGTAATTCTCATACCTCCCCGAGGGTGCTCGTGGCCGTGCCAGAGATCTCGATCGGGGCGAGGACCTTGGTCGGAGCTGTCCCCATGGTCGAGGTGGATTCCTTAGCCGAGGCAGGTTCTTATTTTGGCGGGAAGATCAGCTTTTAGGATGACCACACTCCTCGCGGCGTCTCTTCTGCTTCTTGGAGGTCTGCTCGGTCGCACTCCGCCTAGAAGAATTGCCTCTTCGGCCTTCGCGTACTTTCGAGATCGGACCAGTATCTCGGTGAAGTCGGCAGGAAAGCTCTTCTCAATAGAGAAGAGGAACATGTAGGACCGAGCCCCAGTCTTAAGTGCCGACATAGCTATCGACTGGTCGAGCTCGCAGACCTCCCAAGTTGCGGCGGTGAAACGATTGAGATAGTCTTTGAGAGACTCTCTCTTCCTTTGCTTCATGTCGAGGAGGGAGTCCGAAGTCCGCCGCTGACGTCGGCTGGCAGCGAAGTTGGTGGCGAATTGCCTACCGAGTTGCTCAAAGAAAGACACTGTGCTGGGCTTTAGCCCAGAAAACCAGAGCCGAGCCGCTCCCCTAAGTGTCGCTGGGAATGCTTTATAGAGCATAGCCTCCGAGGACCCTTGCAACGCCATGAGGGCTCGGTAGCTCTCCAAATGATCGAAAAAGTCGGTCGCACCATTATAGGGCTCCACCTGGGGCATCTTGAACCTTGGTGGGACTGGCTCATCCTCGATCTGGCGGGAGAAGGAGGACTTAGTGATAAACTCAAAGTCACCTTCGCATCTCGCCTTCTTGCTGTGGAGCACCTCAATCTGGTGCTCAAGCTTCTCGACCTTTTTGTCGAGTTCACCACTCTGGGGGATCGCCACAGTGGTTTGCTCTGGCGCAAGTTGCCCTGAAACCGACTCAGCTTCTGATAGCTGCGGCCCGTTGCCTAGGCCCCTCCTTAGAGGTTCTCTCCAGGGGGACGCTCGGGCTGAACCCTGTCAGCAGCATCGCTCCTCGACGTTCTTGGCCCTCGAGGAGCCATGGAGGTTTTGGCCCTAGGACACCGGTCCGTTCGGAGGAAGAACTGGCTAGGCCTGGGCCTGCGGAAGCGGCGTAGGTGGGGCTCTCTCACGTTGCAGACCTTGGATAGCTGCGGCCAAGGCTTGAACCTGCTGCACCAGGATGTCAAACTGTTCCGGCTGAACCTGAAAAACTGAATCAGCCGGAGATGGCGAATTCTAGACTGAGCGCCCAGGACTTGGTGGGAGACGCCGGGAGGCGTTAGAGGCTCCTTTGTTTCTCAACTTTATGGCCACGACTCGGTCCCTTCCTCTAGCACCAACTGTTGCTGGAAAATGGACCCGGGGGCGACCAGTGGCTGAGAAGAAGCAGCTCCGGCGAGAGTCGGCGAATGGCGATTCGTCGGCGAGCTGCGTCCTCCGTGGGGGCCTGCAAAAAGCCGATGGCCGGGGTTTCCGGCGCCGGCCCTCCGATGCCTAAGTCAGAGGGGCCAAATGTATAAGAGAAAATATATGTCTAGAGTTTCAGCGTCTAGCCCTCTCTAAGATGGGAGGGTTCCTCTTTTATAAAGGGGTACTGGATTACCTGTAATATGACGGGACGAAGCTACCGTATAATTGAGCATGTCGTATGAATTAATGTACGATTGTGTGAATTAATGCCTTGCCGTAGGAGATTAGGCCGGAGCCAAGGAGTTGTCACGGCTAATCGGACGCAGCCAAGTAGATTTGCCATGGAGGGCTTAAGATCCGTAGATAGCAGGAGCCATGCGTATTAATTGTTGAGTAAGCCGGAGGTCTGTAGGAGCCATGCACATTAATTGTTGAGTAAGGCGGAAGTCTGCAGAAGCCATGCGCATTAATTGTTGAGTAAGTCGGAGGTCTGCAGGAGCCATGCGCATTAATTGTTGAGTAAGCTGAAGGTCTGCAGGAGCCATGCGCATTAATTGTTGAGTAAGCCGGGGGTCTGCAGGATCCATGCGCATTAATTGTTGAGTAAGCCGGAGGTCTGCAGGAGCCATGCGCATTAATTGCTAGCGGCGGTGGTAGGGCATGGTCTCTGGTCGAGCTACAGAAGGATGTGACCGCGGCGGGTGGATGATGAAGTCGGGCTTCCGAGGTCGAGAATCGTCGAGGTCGGTTACCAAGTCAAGAGCCCTAAGGTCGGGCGCTTGGCCAGGTGCTAGGTCGGGAGCTCTGAGGTCGGGCGCCTCGCGATCGAGCGTCTCCGTGGTCGGACGCTTCTGAGGTCGGGCACTTCTGATCACGTGCCGATGATATGCTCACGTGCTTTGGAGCGACTTATATTCCCCCAACACGGTCAAAGAGAAAGGATTAATCACTATCAAATATCTAACCCCCCTTCTCCAATGCTAATGGAGCCTTTTTGAGCGTTAAATTATTGAAGATTGCCTGGGTCTGGGGGTGTTGCATGCGTGAACAAGAGGACTAACCATCGAGGAGATTACTCGCCGGAGCAAGTATATTTTTTTCAAAGACGGTGGCCGCGAGAGAAAAGGCATAAAAGATTGACTGAAACATACTTGCGCCGCATATGGACAGCCACTGTCAAATGTGGAACCCCTTCGGCCATGCTGATGGAGCCTTTTTGAAAAACTCCCCACCTACCCCAGGACTCCTGTTTTATATGTGCCGAGTATTAAATTATTGAAGTTTGCCTGGGCCTGGAGGTGTTGTGTGAACAAGAAGACTTCTCGCACGTTGAGGAGCTTATCAGAAAGCTCCCAACTACCTCACGAATACTCTGTCCTCATATGCGTCGAGTCTAAAAATATTGAAGATTACCCGGCCACCACCTCACGATTTCTGTTCTCATATGCGTTGAGTCTAACATTATTGAAGATTACCTGGCTTGGAGGTGTCGTGCGAACAATAAAGACTTATCGTTGAGGAGGAGATATATTTCTAAAAGACGGTGACAGTGGAGGAAACAGCATAAAAGATCGACTAAAACAAATTTGCTAGCTCCAAAAGTTCGCTTCTCTAAAGCAAATGGAGCGTCCCCAAATGTTCCTCATCTCAGCAGCTTGTCTATGCGTATACGTGATTTTGTATCTTGCTGCCACCGATCTCCAGCAAGGAGAAGCCAAACCCCTTGCCGGAAACGAAACCGACAGGCTTGCCCTGCTCAAATTTAAAGGTCAGATGGCCGATGGCCCCGCCGGAGCCTTGAGCTCCTGGAACGACACCATCCATTTCTGCCAATGGGAGGGGATAAAATGCAGCGCCAGCAGCCAAAGGGTGACAATCATCAACCTGCAGTCCAAGAGGTTGGCCGGATCATTATCTCCATCCCTTGGAAACCTCAGCTTACTCCAAGAACTCAACCTCGGGGGCAACGACCTGTACGGCGACCTTCCACCAGAGCTTGGGAAACTCACTGGTATGAGAATCCTCAACCTGACTTCCAATTCTTTCGACGGGAGGATCTCGGGCAATCTGTCCAGCTGCAGGGAACTGCGGCAATTAGACTTGGGCGACAACATGCTCGTGGGAGAGATACCCGCCGAGCTCACCTCGCTGCCGAAGCTGCGAGTGCTGTACCTTCTTGTCAATAATCTCACCGGCGGCATCCCACCGTCCATCGGAAACCTCTCGTCCCTCACCAGGCTAGCGATGGGAAGAAACAACCTTGTGGGGAGCATCCCCGACGGAATCGGCTTGATCGCAGGGCTGGAGTTCCTCCAGATTGCCGAAAATCAGCTATCTGGTATGATACCTCGATCCCTCTACAATCTCTCAGCCCTCACTTTTGTCGCCATTGCAACCAACCAACTGCACGGAAGCCTCCCATCAAATTTAGGCCGAGCTCTTCCGAGGCTCGAGACGTTTTATGTGGGCGGCAACCGGCTCGCTGGACCAATTCCAGCTTCACTGTCGAATGCTTCCGGCCTAGCGAACCTTGATTTTGGCTACAACAACTTCGGCGGATCGGTGCCGACGGACCTGGGCAGATTAGGCGGTCTCCTTTGGCTGAATTTTGAGGGCAATCAGCTGGGAGCAGGGGATGCCAACGGTTTGGATTTCCTCACTTCATTGAGCAATTGCACAAAGTTGCAGGTATTGGACTTCGACAGCAATAGTTTTGAAGGCGAGCTGCCCAATTCCATCGCCAACCTCTCCACCCAGCTCTCCATGCTGATCCTGGGTGGGAACCACATACATGGAACCGTCCCTGACGGGATCGGGAACCTGGCTAGCCTGACCGTTCTGAGAATGGAAGACAACTTTCTTGCCGGTGGCATTACGGAGTCCGTTGGGCGGCTTCAGGATTTGCAACTACTGAGTTTGTCCGGAAACCAACTCTCGGGATCAATCCCATTCTCCCTCGGCAATCTCTCTCGGTTGAACGATCTCCGTCTAGGAAAAAATGATATCGAAGGAGGCATTCCTTCGAGCCTTGGGAGATGCATCAATTTGCAATTTCTAGACCTTTCCGACAACAAACTCGATGGTGCGATCCCTGCACGAGTCATCGGTATCCCCTCCCTATCGGTATTTCTGAGTTTCGCTCGCAACTCGCTTCTTGGACGCCTACCGGCGGAGGTTGGTAAGTTGAAGAATCTTGGGGAGCTGGATATCTCCGGGAACAGACTTTCAGGTGAAATTCCGGAGGCATTGGGTGATTGTGAGAGCATGGAATATCTGCACATGCAGAACAACAAGTTCGAAGGAGCCATTCCTTCATCCTTGCAGAAGTTGAAAGGTATCCAATATCTCGATCTTTCAAGAAATAATCTGTCAGGACAGATCCCAGAATATCTAGGGGGCAGCCTACATTCTCTGTGGCACTTGAATCTGTCGTTCAACAATTTGGAGGGTGCAGTACCACAAGAGGGGGTATTTAGAAATGTTACTGCTATTTCTGCCGGGGGAAATGCCAAGCTTTGTGGAGGTGTTCCTGAGCTGCGACTGCCTGAATGCCCTGTTACGACTTCTAAGACAAAGCCGAGCAACCGGGTAGCCAAAATAGTTATCCCAATCGTTTGTACGCTAGCAGCTCTAGCTTCACTATCATGTATGTGCCTCATATTCTATGGTTTGAGAAGGCCCAGAAAGACTCCCCTACCAGCACCTTCTTTGTTGGAGGAACCCTACATGAAGATCTCTTACAGAGAGCTACGTAAAGCCACTGATGGATTTTCCTCAAAAAATTTGATTGGTGAAGGAAGGTTCGGCCTTGTCTACAGAGGAACTCTGGACGCTAGCGGATCCGTGGTCGCTATAAAGGTCCTCAACCTCCGAAACCATGGAGCTTCCGCCACCTTCATGGCTGAGTGCGAAGCCCTCAGTCATATCAGGCATCGCAACCTCATCAAGATCCTGACTTGTTGTTCGAGCGTGGACTCTGCCGGCAATGATTTCAAAGCTCTAGTTTACGAGTTTATGCCCAACGGGAGTCTAGAGGAGTGGCTGCATCCAGATCCAGGGGAGCAGCATCCTTCCAAAGTTCTCAACATTCTTCAGAGGTTAGACATAAGCATTGATGTAGCTTCCGCATTAGACTATCTCCATCACCAATGCCAGGCACCGGTAGCTCATTGTGACCTGAAGCCAGGCAACGTCCTTCTAGATCACGAGTTAACTGCCCATGTGGGTGATTTTGGGTTAGCCAAGGTACTGCTCGAGGACAGGAATTCTAAAATTCAAACCAGCTCCGTCGCGATCAAAGGGTCCGTAGGATACGTTCCTCCAGGTAATAATGGCTTGCGCCTTCCTGTATCCACCTTCAAATCGTTATATTTTTTGCATGATGAATGATGGGCTTTTAACAATTAGCTGAGAATTATGGTTATCATCAAATGATTGAATAGCTATTTGTAAAGTTGATCTCGAACTCACCACTATCTAGACCATATAACAAAGAAAAAGTCTTCTTATTGATAAATGAACGGGATTTCTTTCTTGGATTAGCTTCCATGGTACCTTTTTTGCTAAAAAGCTCCCTTTCAATGTTCTGCCAAAACTTTGATCCAATACCTCATAGGTAGAAGGGATGGAACATGGATTATTTTTTCCCATTCGATGGACCGGTAGTATTTCTTTCCACTGTTTGTAAGAATGATATGCGTGGACTGCAGAGTACGGAATGGGCGGTGATGTCTCCACGAGAGGTGATGTGTACAGCTATGGGATTCTTCTATTGGAGATGTTTACAGGGAGGAGACCAACTGATGAAGCATTCAACGATGGATCATGCCTCCACGATCTTGCGAGAATGGTATATCCTGAACGAACAATGGAAATTATTGATCCACGATCATTACTAATAGGAGACGAAGAAATGGTGTCTGATGGGAGGCAACGTAGTATCATGAGCAGCAGAATGGAGCAATGCTTGGTTTCAGTAATTGGCATCGGCCTATCCTGCTCTGTAGCACAACCAAACGCACGGTTGGAGATGAGAGATGTTGCCGTGAAATTGCATGCTATCAGAGCCAGGCTTCTTAGAGGCGATACCTGAGACAAATGGCGGCGGACACATCTTTGACGGCCACAGCAGAGAAATGTGAATGAAAGAGATGACGGACATGGTACAAGAGACATGTTATCTTGAGAGCATTATGTACAACAAAATCCTCCTCCACGGATTTCACTTTATACGATGAATCACTATAGCTTTGTCTCTTCAGATTACATAAAAGTGAACTGAGAAAAATCTTTCACCAAGTGTTATCATCAACGCCATAGCAAGTCTTGAGTCCGGTAGTAGTTTATGGATGGCCAGGATTCAATGCATGGACAGCGTCAAGTCTCCCTGCAACTTCTTCCAGGTGAAATGATATCCAAGCTGAAAATGCCAAATAAAAGGAATGACTTTGAACCCCGCCCCGCCCACGGGTTCAGTTTGTCATCAGAAATGGCAAGCTGTGGGGTATTCCAGAATTTCGAGTACCCGCGTGCCCCTAGCACAAAACAAAGAAAACGGCATCCTCCTGTTCTTGGTCCTGATAGAAAGGAAATCTGGGTCCTGATAAACCAAAACCTGCAATTTAGTTTTACATAGAAGAGGAACCGCAAAATGCAAAACCTCGGATGTCGGATCGATGGAACCTTGTCAAAATCTTCCTCGGCCCTGGACCTCCGAAGCAGTGAATTTAAAACCATAGTTTTCAACTTCATGCCAAGAGGAGATCTTTAGGATTTGCTCTTCCAAAAGTTGATAGGAAGCATGCCTTGAAATTTGAACCTTGTTTGAAGAATTACTACAGCATGGGATGTTTGCTTCTGCAACGGATCATCTTCACCATCATTGCCCAACACCATTATTCACTGTGATCTGAAACCATACAGCATCCTGCTTGAACATGATAGATGTGCTCATTTGACATATTTGGACCGGCAAGGTTCCAGTCTGAGCCATCCTCTAATTTATTCAGGAGGATGCAAATTCAAAGCAGTTTGGTGATTTTGGACCGGCAACCATCCAGTCCGAAACATCCTATAATTCTAGTAAAGATGATGCATTGCTACAGGTACAAAATCCAGAACTGTTAGTTTCTGTTTAATTTTGGGACCCGGTACTCTAATGAATCATATAATAAGATTTTTTTATAAAAAATCAAAAATATTGTACCGACATATGTCTCAATATTTGATAATTAATAGGAAATCATTAACTTCACCAATTAGTTCAGTGACTGGCTTGAAATATCAAGACCATTGGGGCACAGCCAGAGAAGAGATAACTGAATTGCTAATTAACAAGGAATTTTTTTAACAAATATCTAAAAATCTAAAGAGTAAAACGGTCAAACCTATACTGGACAGGCTAAAAAAATTCATAGAGTTTAACAAATACAAAATCCATAACTACAATGGAATCAACCATTGAAACAACAAGCACAACAAGTTCCCAACAAAATCCATTAATCTCATAAAACATATGAGGATTTGGTATTCACCAAGTCAGTGAGCTCCTGTAAAAAATCCACAATTTTTATGAAATTAACCATCAAAACAATAATGATAAGTGCCCACAATTTCATTATATATTCATATCCAAGTCACTTACGTCCTTAGGTAATCTTATCCCCTATTTATCTTTTGATGCTTCATGTATTTAGGATAAGTTACCATTTCTTATTCACTAAATGCTCCATCTTCTTCTGTGTTTATGTGCAGATTATAGTACAGGAGGCATCATGTGAATACAAGGAGTTGTTAACGGCTATAAAATCGTCTCACTGGAAATGTTGGTAGGAAAGAGGCCAACAAATGAAGAATCAAATGGTACTTTAGATCTCTACATATTTTCTAAAAAAGCTTTGCCTGAGAAAGTGACAGATTATAGATTGCAATGACATATTAATCAAGAAATGCAAGGATAACAAGGATGGAAACATTACAAGAAGCAGAGAAGAGGTTGATTAAATTTGTTAAATTATGATAGATGTCATGAAAATGCATGCAAAATGGAATGTGCTTATAAGGGTTGCAAAAAGTTGCTACACATAAACCCTTGGCTCTTTGAAATTTAAATCTGTGATAGGACACAACTTACAGCAAGATGAAGAATGTTACATGTTCCAATTAATTTTCACTGCGGCTGATCTGTACATTAGTGGCCAGTTTTGAGATGTATAATGTATTGTAATTTTAGAAATTGGCTGTCGGTAGTTCAAATGTTTCCTTTCTGCTCGCTTGGAAATGTACCACGGGAAAGGTTCAACAGCCAGCAGAATAATATAAGATTGTTCCCACATATTATTTATCATAAAGCAGGAACAAACAATTCAACAGATTTACAAAAATGTTCCACAAAGCACCCCTGATCTTCAATAGAGGCACCACCCAAGCTTCAACTTAGTTAATTGCCATTTTTATTGAATACTACTACCTAAAAGAATGAAATTATGTAAGAAGACACAAGCAAATTGACAGAGGGGAGGGAAAAGACTTCTGCCTATTCATAACTCATCTTCCAACATGCTCAGTCTAACAGCAGAATCATTTCATACAAAGGCAACCGTATATATCATTCAGTTTAGTTTTCAGTCCACTGGGATGGAAATTCTGCCTCCATCCATTTGTTCATTCAATCCCTCTTTTTGAATTGATGCAAAATAAGGAATATGATCATCCTGCAATATCTCCTGGCCATCAATATCGATCGTCTCCTTTTACTGATTTTTGGTTCTACTAAAACTACAGCTCATTCCTCTGCTTCAGTGCCTAAAGCTTTCGTCTGGAATTCTAGCTAACATTTAACCTAGACTTCATATCATCACTAAACACTACTAACATTGGTATCTTCACTTGTATGAATATCACAGCAAGCTCTCTAGGATAGTTTTAAGAGATGTAAGCTTAGTGAACAGTTTAAGCCCATCATGCCTGAAAATTCACTTGTCACATCATGGCTGCTTCTAAGTTTTGTCCCTCGTCCTTCAATTGATGTTGGGAGCTGTTTGGTGTGCTACAAGTTGGCCTGCCCTATAAGTCCAGTCCAAGGCAGGCCATCCCAGTTGCTGGTGTCTTGTAGTTAGACTTGCAAAGCAGGACAACTTCCAGTGGCCCTACAAATGAAACCCCTCCATACCAAAGCTCCACTTGCAGCCAAATTGGATGCAAGACAAGCAGTAAGCTCATCCGTGCAACAACCCCCTATCTCCCCACCCATCCTGACTCCTCTATACCCCCTCCCCACCCCCTCGATTTCTCAACACCTCCACCCAACTCCTCCACCGCACCCGTCCCCGCCCTCCTCTTCCTCCTCTCCACCATTACCCCCTCCGCAGATCTCCCAAAATCTGTACTTCATTGTAATGCCTTTCCTCTGGCATTTGGTCCTTGCAATCTGATTCGACCCCCTCCGAGAGTGTGCAAACCTGATCCACCCTGCTCGACGAGGCCGCCCTCAGCTGCTTCAAGTGCAAGGTCAAGGATGGCATCCACACCACTTGGCGACTCATTGCAACAGGAAGAGAGGAGTTCTCGTTGTCAATCCATAGAGAGAGAGGACTCACTCCGCTGCATCTCCTACCTCTGATCCTCGATGGCATGGTGCCTCCCACTTGTCAGGTCAACCCACCATCCAAACAACCTCATTGGCATGATGCAGCTCGACCCACCTACATCTCAATCTGCATGCAACTCAAGGCAAGGTTAAGTTGGCACACATAGCTCCAAACAAGCCCTTACTATAGATGAACATGATTATAAGCCAATGATCAGGATGTAGTACTAAAAGAAGAACAAGAAGATCTCATGGCTATATTGCAGGACATTTGTTGAAATGCCTTGGGATATCATGTAGTAATTTCAGCTATGCTAGCTATGAAAGGTCTTGAAAGAGCATGGATTTCTACTTAGAACGCCCAGAATCATTTCTCTGAGCTTTCATATACATAGGAGGTTCATGTGTAGTATTTTTGTGAGATGCATATTGGTTTTGCTACAACTTTGATGTCTCATCATAGCCAAAAATTCAGCAGGAGCATTGGACTATCTCCCCTTAAGAAGAAACAGTAGAATCTGATTTTATGTGCTCCTTTTAACCTTGAAACCATGAGATATGAAGATGGTAAGCAAAAGGTTCTACCATTGGAAAAGGAATCAGGTGAGGGAGATGGAGAGGAATTAAACATTGGTGAAGGTTGCTGGGATCGGATAGGCACTTTATATTTGATTCCAAACATAGAGGATATAGAGGGAACAACTACACATAACTTCCAGTCAATAATAACTAGGCACTTTCTATTTAGCAGAAACAAATTCTGCATAGTATTTTTGTAATATAAAAAAAATCACCAGATGAATGGTTCCCAGGATATAAGCTCAATGAATGCAAGAGCATGTCATGACTCTTGTGCAGTAAAATGGACATCCGAGAGGTGATAAAAACCCCAAAAGAAAGATAGCCATAATCTGATGTTATTAAGACAAGTAAAAAATAAGATTCTGTAAACCAGTAACAAGGATGTTCGACAACGTGCTTGGCATTCGAACAGAATATGACAACTACATGATATCAAATTCAGTTTCTAAGAGCTCTCTGACCAATCAAATTATATACTGCAAGGAGAACAGATCAGGAAACCAACAAATAACATCCATAGACAGGAAAACTAGAATTATTTAAATCAAAAAGAAAAAAAAAAACTGCACAGATGTTCAAAGAAAGAGTCAGAGGGGTTCGCACATCTCATCAACGATCATGCAATATAAGTACTTGCTAATAATAACAAGAAAATCTGAAGAATTGAACATAGTATAACAAAGGAACGGATGTCGTACACATAAATCGTAGGAATACATAACAAGAAGAAGGCAAAGCAAGGAGATGAAGCATGTGATAATTTTTAAGGATCGAGACCCAACCAACAAGAATAGATCCTATACATCGATTCCCAGCACTGCCAAATTACAATAGCAGTCAGAGATGTACATATAGACAGCGCGATTAATAAAAGCAGACAGTCCGTACAACACGATCAAGAGAAGCACACCCAAGAAAGGAAGAAAGAAAGAAAGGAGAAGAAACCCTAGATTGCGCAATAGCGGTCCGGATGCAGATGAGGGGGCCTGGAGAGATGCGCCGCACCTAATTCAGGAGGATCCTTCCGTCTCGCGCTGATCGGCGGATGCGTGGTGGCGGGTGCTGTCGTAGTCTACGACCTCGGAGTCGGTGACGGAGCGGGAGTGCTGAACGATGGAGCGGCCGATGGAGTTGATCCACTCCTCCTTCTCCTTCTCGGAGTCGGCGATGAAGTACATGGTCTCGCG